>PVIC010001787.1:0-85773 GCA_004025085.1 Thryonomys swinderianus | reverse complement strand
CAGGCTGGCCCTGAGCTCACTACGGTGCCCAGGCAAGCCGCCGCGAACTCAGCAATCCTCCTGTCTCTGCCTCCCGAGTGCTGGGATTACAGGCGTGAGCCACCACGCCCAGCATTATATGTGGTAACCGGGGATCGAACTCAGGTCCTTGCGCTTGCAAGGCAGGCGCCGGAACCACTGAGCTAACCCTCCGGCCCAAGTTTTCTTTCTTAAAACAGTCTTTCTGTCCCTTTCCCTGTGCACCTACAAAAGGAAGGCCACATGCGGTCATCTGAAGCCAGGAGGAAAGAGCTTACCGGGAAGATCTTGGCCCTCCCAGCCTCCAGAGCTGTGAAAAATTAAATTTCTGTTGTTTAAGTTTGTGGCATTTTTTAAATGGCAGCCTGACCAGGTTAATACACGACGTTAAAAAGAAAAAAAAATGGATCATCTTGAAGTGAAAGGAGGTATCCCAGAGAGTCATATCTCCTGGATCCACCTGTCACTCTCCTGTTTCTGCAGTGGGAGGGTGACACAGAGCAGGCGACAGACGGCAGTCTTGGGTCAAGACCTGATGCCTCTGGTGGAGTGTGGACTCAGGGTGGCCAGCAGCATGCATCTGCCCCCATCCAGAGTTCTGTGCTCATTGTGGCTACCTGATTTTAGAGGGCGGTCGTGAATGCAGCAGGGTCTTTAGGGGAGATTAACCACACCAGCGAAGACACTTAGGCTGTTTTTTTTTTTTTTTTTTTTTTTGAGATAGGGTCTCACCCTGTAGCTCAGGCTGCCCTCCTGCCTCTGTTTCCTGAGTGCTGGGATTACAGGTGTGCGCCACCACCCCTGATTTAAATGTTTTGTTTTGGCCCAGGGATTGAACTCCCGACCTTGTACTTGTGAGGCAGGCAGCAGAACCACGGAGCTAAATCCCCGGCTCTTTCAGAAACCTTCTCTGGGCTGGGAAGACAGAGGGGAACAGTATCTTCCACCAATGACTCCGCCTTTGGCATTCTCTTCTGCCTCTGAGATTCTTAGGTTTTCTCAGGAATTACCTTCAAACAACAGATAGGCATTTCCAGTGATTTAATGTCAGATTTTGATTTCCTTTATCCTGTTCCACTCAAAGTTTAAGAAAGACTTGAAGGGCTCATTTTCCATTTTTGCAGTATCACACATGATCTCTGTGCCTGGTACAGCACAGAAGCCACTGGAGAGCTAGAGGTTTTAGCGGGCAAGTGAGATACAGGTTCATATGGAGGTTCATATGGCAGGGGTTGGCACAGGGGGACCCGGCTGCACACCATGGTACTGACGTGAAAGGGCCCTTCCTGAAACTCCTGAGACATCTTCGAGGGGTGCCTAAGCCCAAATAACAACATAATCTGCACTTCTGCAAATGAGCTACAAACCATCTACTTTCTCACCAATCACTTCATAAATGTTACTGAACTAAAAAAAAAAATCTGATCAAAGGCTGCAGGAAGTCTAAACCCCGCAGCAAGTTATTAAACGGGTCCCCTCCTTGTCCTACCCTGACAAATCGTTACTCTCCGAAGCCTGATGGCCCATGAGGGTCTCCGTTAGCAGTCTGGAGGCAGCAGGGAGCTGTAGTGCTGTCTACACTTGACTTCATTCTTTTAAAACCACATGCAACTTTCCCAGCCCCCAAGTCTGCCCAAATCCGCTCAACAGACCCATCTTTCCAGAGCGCCGGGAGGGCACGTCCTGAGTGGTTTTGTGAAATGAGAAGCATCTTTGTGGAATGAATCTCTTCCTTACACCCGGCTGCTCACACCTGGTTCACCCTGCAGTGTGAAGACCCTCACACGAGCACGCGGCCGCCCTCCTCGCCCACCCTGCCTGCCTCTTCTGCGCCGTAGCTGCCATCAACCCTGGTTACCTCACTGAGCTGAGTTAGGAGGGTTTACCCCGAGGGGCGGAACCCCAGATTCGCAACCTGCCAGAAGAGAAGGAAGCGAACCTCCTGCTGTCACCCAGGCCGCGGAACTGCCTGGAATAGAACTGGCTGCTTGAAGGAACAATAGAAGTGTAGTTTTCTGGCAGCTCCGTTTGGTATTTAGGAAGATTTATTCCTATTTTCAGGAATTCCCTGTTGCATTATGTTTAAATGTTATCTTTCAAAAAAGACTGTGAATTCCTCCATCTTGTGAATTAATGTATCTTTTCCCCACAAACTAAACGTTCGTGTGAGCGGGGAGGTTGTAGAGAACTCTCCCTCTAATTCAGTAGAACGCATCATATTACCAGATATGTGAATTCAATTAACAAAGGTCATTGATTGTTTACATTGTCATTGGAGCAGCGCGCGTGTGTGTGTGTCTGCACGCGCACACATACACCTACATGTGTGTGCACATATAAAGGCTCATGAAAACACAAGATAAGCTTTCTGCAAGTCTAAATGACAGAAGCATCATTAGTAACTGGATTTCTAGTTTCTGACACTTTATATCTCAGTCAGCTACCACTCACCTAAAACGTAGCTCTAACTAATCACCGCTTCAGGGACCTTGAGGAAGGTGCTCCTGCTTGAAAAGGGTTAAGGCACGCGCTTACTGCGCACAGAACTCCCCCCAGGTACTAGTGAGGCTACAAGCCGCCCCCACCGACAGGCCCTGTTCGGGCTTCCGGCCCCAGCCTCCTGCCCCAGGGTGGGTCCCCGCAGAGGGCCTCTCCGTTCCGTCCTCTCGCCACAGCCTTTCCATTCACCGCAGCTGTCTTTCTGGAGCACGACCCACGCTTGCTTTAAAACGTTCTCAGATGGGTCATTTTTGCCTCGCCTGCTCCGGGCCTTCGAACCTCCCACCCCCTCGGAGCCCTGCACTGCCTTCTCGCATGCGCAGAGGAAACGTTCCGCCCTCAGCGCACAGTGTGAGGGCGGGCTTCCTGCGTCACGGAGGTCTGATCATGTGACAGAAGAGCTGTCATCACACCGTGCAGGTGCGGTGTGTGTGTTGTACCTGCAGGCGTGGGAGCAGCAACGTAAAGAGTCCTCGGACAGAGCGTCTCCAAATAGCGAAAGACGTTTTTGACTTTCTGAGCATCACAGTGGGAAGGCTCAGGGTAAATTCCAAGGGTATTCAAAGAAGCTGAGATGTGGTGATGGTTTAAGGGGAAAATGAGGAGGACTACACAAGTCAGGTGGGAACCACAGCCCTTGACCACAGGGACGCGTAAGGAGGGGGCCCTGTCCGCGGCTGGGCAGACAGGGGCGGGGTGGACAACCTCGCTAAGGCGTTTTGTGTATGGTGTGTAGTGTCCTTCACTGGAGGTTGTGGTTCCAGCAGGGTCTTTTTTGCTGGTGTCACAACTGTCCTGAGAGCTGTGCCTTCATGATCTTCAGGGTTCATTTCAATTATTTAAAAAGTTCCATTTAAAAACATAAAATACACATATACTGTTTTTAAGAATAGGTAGACAGGGCTGGAGATTTAGCTCAGTGGTTCCAGCGCCTGCCTCGCAAGCGCAAGGTCCTGAGTTCGACCCCGGTAACCACATACAATGCTGGGCGTGGAGACTCACGCCCACCAGCAATCAATACCACACACCACAGTGCTGGGTGTGGTGGCTCATTCCTGTAATCCCAGCACTCCAGAGGCAGAGACGGAGGATTGCTGAGTTCCAAGCTTGCCTGGGCTACATAGTGAGCTGAGGGCCAGCCTGAACTACAAAGTGAGACCCTGTCTCAAAAAAAAAAAAAAAAAAAAAAAGAATATGTAGACTGGATTCATATTAGAAAAATCTCTATTTCAAAACCACCTACTCTTTTTCACTTAAAGTATACTATGGAAATCTTTCCATTCTGGTTGGATCTACCTTTTAAAATAGAGTTTGAAAAAGTAAATAAATAAAATAGAGTTTGATAGGTATCCTATACAGTAGTGAGATTATGAGTTGATATTTTTCCTACTGACAATTAGGATATTCCCAATACTTTGAAATGCAAATACACAATACAAGATAATTGCAACAGTAAACAACCTTGATTCCCTGTCACTGTATGTAGGTAGACACAGAATGGCTTGGGCAGAGGCCACTCACAGTTGACTAATATTTTGACAGATGCAATTTTTTTTTTGAGACAGGGTCTCGCGTGGTAGTTCAGGCTGGCCCTGAGCTCACTATGGAGCCCAGGCAAGCTGCAGCAAACTCAGCAATCCTCCTGTCCCTGCCTCCCGAGTGCTGGGATTACAGGCGTGAGCCACCAGGTCCGGCATTGTGGTATGCGGTGTTGATGGTTGGTGGGCGTGTCTCCACACCCAGCATTATACGTGGTTACTGGGGATCGAACTCAGGTCCTTGCGCTTGCAAGGCAGGCGCTGGAACCACTGAGCTAACCCTCCGGCCCGACAGATGCTATTTTATTGTCTTCGTGTATATACTCTAGCAAGTTACGCCTAGGGTTGCTTGTTCCACAAATGCTTTCCAACGTGAAATGCTATCTTCAAACATTTTATCATTTTTGTTCACAAAGAAAGCTAACTTATTGTTGTGACATCACACTTTAGTTCCACTTCTTAGACATTTGTTAGGTCAGAGAGGTAATTACCTAGTAACAACAGGGACTGCAGAAGGGGTTCCAGATTTTCATGCAAGGAGATCTTGGGAGTGTCAAGTCCGTTGGGGGTGGACTTGCTGGGGCTGATTTGCTAGGAAGTCAGTGTGTGCCTTAGGTTGTATCTTCTGTAAATGGTTTTGGGGTCACTGATGAAGATGGTGGAAGGGTCAAAGACCTTCTCAGTGTCTTCTCTCTTCCGGTTCTGAAACACGGGCCCTTTAGGAAGGAGGCTGCCCTCACTCGGCCCCTACCTGGAGAAAGTCACAGTGGTGAGAAGAATGTTAATTTTCACAAACACCTCATAACACAGAAGCTCCTGTTTCTGGACCAAGTACCAAAAATACCCAGACATCTCTGTTTGCATTTTAACTCCGGGCTTGGCTGCCTGAAAGTGACCGATGTTGTAGTAGTTTCATATCAGTTAACAAAGTTTCTATTGGGGATACAGTTCTGCCCTGGTTGAAAAGAACTGCGGACTGTGCTACCCCTGCACACGCTTGTTAACAAGACAGTTCCTGAAGGGAAATGTGAAGTTCGATGTGGCGCGAACTACACTGAGGTGTCAACAGGAATAACTACTGCCATGGCCTCATTCCTTATCATCGTCAGGAAATTACCGGCCAGCTTGAACCATATGACTTGGGGGAGAATCAGAGCGGGGACAACCGAGGTTTCCCATCCTGTGAAATCAAAACACTTCCCAAGATCTTTTAATCCTGAACACAAACATCATCTAATTGTCCCACTGTATTGAACAGTGTGAGATCCACTGTGAAATGACTATTTCTAACGTGGGGAAGAAAACACCTGAGCACATCCATCTTTTTAAAATTTAGTATCTTAATGTGATCCATGACTTAGTCACCTTTTGTACTCTTTTCTGATTGATTATAATTTTACCTATTAATCATGTTAAGCCAATAGAATCTGCCTTAATCAAATGTGAGTCAATTACCCAGTAATTCAAATTATATTTTTAATGAAAGACATTTTTTAAAATTGAATGCCAATTAGGCCAAGCCAAACTTGTTCAGGAAAGTTTGGGTTATCACAGAACAGTGTGAGCTCTGGGCTGTGCCTCGTCTCCAGTTCCTTCTGATGAGAGCGCGCTGTGTGCTTTTAGATATAGCCATTAACCTCTCTGTACCTCCTAGTTTTCCACCTGTGAAATGAGGATAATGATACTTCTGGCTTGGGGAATGATTTTATGACTTAGTTGAAAAATATAGTTAGAATACCATTAAGAAGGGGAAAAAACCTTATATAATTTTGCCCTTAATTTGTTACCATAGGTGGTTTTGTTTTTCCTTAGTGGCAAACTGCTTTTCCACATCATTAGAGGGCTGTACATAAATCCATGGAGGAGCAAGTCAGTCTGGGAAAGGTCTTCCTAGATCAGAGATAATTTACCTGGGATGTTTATGGGCAGAATGACAAGAATATCTTGTCTGTGGGCCTCTTAAAATTATGTCCAGGTGGCTTCCAGGAGTTCTGTGCTGAGAAAGGTTATAAGGGTGCTTCTGGGCTCACTAGAATACAGCTCCATGTTCTATCAATAAAGTTTGCTATAGACACAACAAAGGCACAAGAAGATGAGTATAGAGTTGGCTGATAGAGGCTCTGTGGAGAGCCTCTGAAGGGCTTTGTGCTCCCCTGATATTCTGTATTACTGTGTTAGTTAGTTTTCCAGTGCTGTTACAAAACACCTGAAATAAACAACTGATAATGAAGAAAGGTTTGTATGACTCACCAGTCCATGGACCCACTGTGTGGGCCTATGCTAGCATCATGGCAAGAGAGTGTGGCTAGGAAGCAAAGAAAGAGAGGAAGGGGCTGGCATCCCAACATTCCCTTCAAGGGCACAGCACCAATAACCTAACTTCCTCCAACTAGGCTTCACTTCTTACAGGTTTTGCGGTGTCCTAAGAGCATCAAGGACTAGAGACCAAGCCTTAGGTATACAGGCCTTCAGGGCTGTTTCAGATCCAGTTTATATTGCTACAATCCTGTAGGGTAGCCTTGTGCATACATATATTTCTTCGAAAGTGAAGTCTGTGGTTACTGATTTTCCAAGAGAGTCTAAATGGAGTCTACAAACAACTGCTTTAGGTTCAAATGGACTTTGAGGTCATGGCCCAAACCTTGGCATGATGCCCAAGGACCGTCTTCATCAACTCTGTGGGAGAGGAAAGACATCTTATCAGTTGACAAGTGTATGTCCCTGTGCTGCAAAGCTGGCTGCCATTACACCGTCTGAAATTGGGGATCTGGACTGCTCAGGGCGAGGGCTCTTTCCAGTTGTTGAAGTTTAGGGAGGTAATGATAGTTATTTCATTCTCTTTCTCCTCTGCTCCAAGTGCCCCACTCTGCTGGTATTTAACTCTGCAGCTTAGCTGAAATCACATTGGGGTATTACAGGTTGATCCAGCTAAAGAGTGTTCTGCAGAGAAATGAAAAGTGGCTGGAAGTGGTCACAGCCTTCCTGGTGGCAGGGGGCAGCATGGTGCGGTAGTGCTTCTTGATGGACAGTTAGGCTCTCAGTTTCCAGGTTCAGCGTCACTGCAGGTCCGGGGAAAACCATTTAAAATCAATTATCACCTAGAAGGAGCCACTGGGGCAGAGAGTTTCTGTTCCATAATGTGGCCCGGAACCTGTCGGAGTAAACTGAGAAGTTTTGGGCTTTCTGATAATGATCTCTTGTGAACACTTGAATTGAATTGAAGCCTCACACTTCCAAAGGGCTCGAGGCCCCTTGGCGCCAAACTTGGGCCGGAATAAACTACCTGAGGCGCCAGGCTATCATTAAGAGTTCGTGCGGCGCTATTACAGACGAGCCCGGCTGAGCTCTCGATGTGTATGGGATTAGAATCAAGACCTTTTGCATTCTGGCCTGTGTGATTGCTGAGTTCTCCCTGTGTTTTGATCAAGCCCAAAGCGAGAGACTGCTACAGGGGTGCAGGCTCCTCGTCCCTGAGGGAGAATGAAGCTAAACAGCCGCTGCTCTGTGATTCTTTACCCATCTTGTCCGCTTTGAACATCGAGGTCCTGCCTCCCGTCTCTGATTCCTCCTGTCCTGGCCCCCAGCAAGGACAAAAAAAGAACACCCTGAGAGTTAGAAAATGAAAAGCTGTGCTATACCTAAGTTAGATAAATAAACCTCTCTCTCCAAAGCTTATGACTCTTTTCAGGTAGATTTTTAGCAGTGGGATTATTGGGACAAGTAAAGTGAAGAGATTTGAGGATTTTGACTATTTCCAAATCTCTGTGTCAGCTATGGATTGATTTCTAGGGGCATTTCCACCTTTGAGAATTGTGTTTTTAGGTACTCTGTCACCTCATCAGTGTGAGTTTTAGATTCTTTTATTTTTTTTCTCATTTGTGTGATCACTACATCCTACGAATGATAGCTCTCTGCCATATTTGATGCGAATATTTTTTCTCAGGCTATTAGAAATTTTCTTGATCTATAGAACTTTTTACTTTAATGAAGTCAAATTTGCCTTTTCTTCTGACTTCATAATCATTTTATTTTGAGAGATGTTTATTAAGTGGATGTAGTGGGCTTAAATGCAAACAGTGTACTACTCTGGCCTCCAAGAACTTGCCGTCTCTGTGGAGATATGTTGGCATAGCACATTTGAGTACACCACAGTCTTAGTTACTTTTCTCACTGCAGAGACAAAAATAGCCAGTGTCCAAAGTTAGAGGAGGAAAGGTTTATTTAGCTCCCAGTTCACAGAGGTTTCAGTGTATAGCTGTCTGCCTATAGTGGTGTGGCTGAAGAGCACTGACAAGGAGAAGTTCATGGCAGGCAGAAGGCAGCAAAGAAGCAAAGACAGAAAGCAGCAAGCAACAAATGGGTGATGGCCCTCTTTCTGTCCCTTATATCTTATCCGGACAACCCACCTTTAGGGTGAATAGAGCTCACACCCAGGATTCAGGAAGCCTTAGTCCTAGCATTGCATGAATCAATCCCCACATCACAGCCTTGATCCCAGCATCACACACCCTGGATCTAGTCACCTCTGAAAAGCCCCCACCTATAGCCACATGAGGCTCTGGGTAGACATCTAGGTACAAGCTATAATGTCAGGTTTGGGGACTTGTATCTCTGACAACTGGCTGGGTGCTTAAATTGTCTTTTCCCTGAAGCCAGCACAAGGGTTCCAGAATTAAACCCTAACAGGACAGATTATTGGAGACTTTGCTAGCTATATAAAAGAGAGGAAGCCGGGTGTGGTGGCTCACGCCTGTAATCCCAGCACTTGGGAGGCAGAGACAGGAGGATTGCTGAGTTCAAAGCTTGCCTGGGCTACATAGTGAGCTCAGGGCCAGCCTGAACTACAAAGGGAGACCCTGTCTCAAAAAAAAAAAAAAAAAAAAAAAAAAAAAAAAAAAAAAAAAAAAGAGGAGACATTGCTAAAGATTTCTGTCTCTCAAATAATAAAAGCAACAAGATGTGAGTGAAGGTAGGTTGCAGCCAGGGTGGGCTCACAGCAGAAGGGGGGCCAGGAAGGAAGGCTCCTCAGGGACAAACAGCTGGCCTGGTATCACCCTTGTGCCCAGGTAGGAGAAGACCCTGCCCTGGTTTTCATGTGTTAGCAAAGCCCCTCAGATTATAAGCAGACATGCGCAACACAACTCACAACACACACACACACACACCCACGAAAATGTCCTCCACATCAGCATAGCATCAGTATAGTGCATATTCAGCATACGGCCAATCTCTTACTAAACTCTGCTAAGGGTCAGAGAAACACACCTTTGTCCTAGGCAGCACCTAAGACAGGAGATGATGTCTACAGGTAGTGACCTCGCTGAGGCCAGACATGGGAGGCAGAAGAGGATTTGATGGATTGAACTTTGAGATAAAAAGAAAAGGTAAATGAATCAACTCTTTAAATCCTTCTGTTTGGGTCCTCAAAATAAAATACTGCTCGTTAGTCTTGCATGTCCTTGTTTTTCTGTCTGTTTGTGTTCCAATGTGTGGATCTAGAGATGGAGATAGCACAGTACTGGCCACAGATGCCTGTGGGGAGTTCTCAGTCTTAGAGAACTCACTGTCCTCTTGTGTACACAGATCTGCGGGTCGGATAATATTGAATTTGATGCCCAAATATTTACATTTGGAATGCAATTTCCACTTATTTTTAATCTTTTAAATCATTCACGATAAAGGAATATGAATTGTGTGAACATCTTGGTTACATAACATAATGAATGACTTTCTGAAATGAGGGCAAAAACAAAATTTTATGAAAGAAAATAAATGATTATTAATGATGTAAGTCCACTTTTCTCAGCCAGACCTCACCAGCCTATTGAAAGAATCCACAGATATGTGCAAAGATAATTAATTTCAGTTGCTGTCACCATTTTGCCATCTTTTTAATTTTTCAGGTTTATTTTATTTTTATTATTTTTATGAGTTTTAAATTTTAGTTTATCAGTACATATGTGGAGTACATAATGTTTACATTTTTCATGTGGACATGGTACATGTATATAACACATCTTCATTCCCTTTCTCTTTTTTTCTTTAAAAAAATTTGTTTTTGAGACAGGGTCTTGCTGTGTAGTTCAGGCTGGGCCTGAGCTCACTATGTAGCCCAGACAAGCCCCGAATTGAGCAATCCTCCTGCCTCTGCCTCCTGAGTGCTGGGATTACAGGTGTGAGCCACCACGCCCGGCACTGTGGTGTGTGGCACTGATTGCTGGTGGGTGTGAGTCACCACGCCCGGTATTGTTGTATGTGGTTACCTGGGATTGAACCAGGGACCTTGAGCTTGCTAGGCAGCCGCTGGAACCACTGAGCTAAATCTTCATTCCCTTTTTTGTCTCCTCTCCCTTTCCTCCCTCCTCATTCCAACTATCCATTAATCTCTATATAATTTTCTTCTTTTTACGAAGGTATTATTTTTCAAAGTGGGGGATAAGACCCAGTTAGTGCATCAGTTATAATTTTTAATTTTAAACACTTAGATGTAGACTATGTCTGCATACTGTTCTTGTTCTTATTCTTATTCTTATTCTTATTCTTATTCTTATTCTTATTCTTATTGCCCTGACCAGCACAAATATTATGCACAGACTTCCTAAATTTCCAAGGAGGATGAAGTGAGCCATTTCAAAATATACTGATTATTATTCCATCTCATGAGTTAAAATGAAATTTCAATCAACAGTTTAAAATGTTTAATACATAAATGAATAATTAAAATTATCCATGTCAAAACTTAGATTCAGTAATAGTGGTATTTTATATCTTTAAATGTTTAGATTTTAAAATACAGACTTTTTAATGCTCAGATTAGAAAAGGGTAAAGATGAAAATTAGTTAATGGAGTCCAGTTAATAAGTTTAAAAACGTGGGGCAGAATAAAGTCAAAAATGTGGAGCGAGGGAGATGATGAAGGCAACACACGTGACCATGAAAGAATCCGAAGTTTAAAATATGAATCCAAAGAGAATTACTGATAAGATTGAACAAGAATAGAAAAACAAAATGATCAATATAAAGAAAAAAGGGGAGGGTCAGAGATTTAGCTCAGTGGTTCTGGCGCCTGCCTAGCAAGAGCAAGGTCCCTGGTTCGAAACCCGGTAAACCACATACAGTAATATTGGACGTGGTGACTCATGCCCGTAATCCCAGCACTGGGGAGGCACAGGCGTGTGTGTGTGTGTGTGTGTGTGTGTGTGTGTGAGCCAATGGGGAAGCTAACCTCTGGTCCCACCTCCCGTGGAAGGGGATAGGACAGCTTCCTGGAGAGGAGGGTGTGGGCACCACGTGTGGAGGGAGGAGCAGAGATAAGTATGGAGTGAGGACGAAGTGCTCTGGGGATAGGAGTCGTGACACAGCTGGGTGTTTGCTGGAAGGGAGCAGGAAGTACTCAGCGGGGAACGAAGAGGAACTGAGCAGAAAGGAGACAGGAGGAAGTAGAGATTCAGATGGTTTTTCACCTCAACAGACCTGAAGCCTAGTCAGCTGCATGGTTTGAAAATCCTATCTGCATTTGATTAAATTGTTTAAAAACTCAAATCCATTCAGAGTCTGTTTAGATGTGATGTTAGATGAATACAAAGATTTCTCAATAGCTAACTTATATTTTCTCACTTACTATTAAATAATCCATGTTAGTAAAAGTGAAGATTTGATTGCCAGGATTTTTTACTTTACACTGACTTGGAAATTTGGGGCGTATCCCTTATAAAGATAGATTTTGGTGCTCCTATTCCTGCCCCCACATTATGGGGGAGGGTGGGTAATCATTCAATTTAAGTTAAATTTGGGTTTGAAATTAACCCACTTTGTTTGAAGAGCTTAGTCAATAACTTACTATCCACCTATCTTTTTAATGACTGCAGTGACAGTTTAATTACCAAGGACAATTAAAACAGTTAGTATTATTTTGAGTTTTTTATGTGACAGTAGATTATTTTACATTAAATGTTAAATACCTATCAGTTTTCATTTCCTGTTAATAAATCCCCACATTCATCAACCTCAAATATGATCATGCACACAAATTTTCTAACACAATCGCAGGCAGAGGGAGAGACTAAAACAGGTGCAGGGAGGAAGGAAAGGGGAGAGAGAGGAGGGAAGAGAAGGAAAAAGAGGCATTTTAGCTACTGCAGGAAAATTATCAGGCAGCTTTTGTTGACTTGGGTTCTGACTGATGGCAGAAAACATACTAAATAATCTATTTACTAACTTCTAACAGCTAAATAATGCCCTTATTTTTCACTATAACTGGATCGCCAATAGCGTATTGACAAAGTGTCATACAGCTCGAGCTAAACTGACCCCATGTCACCATTTTTCTCTCTACAGCTTCATTGAAGGCCCCAGAAAAAAACACCCTGATTAGTCTGATGAATGGAAGGCGCTGAAAGGTTACCCGCGCGCTGGGCTGTGTATTTACTTCGCTTCCCTCCCCAGGAAGGACGGAGGGGCGGAGCTCCGGGGAAGGGAAGACGCAGGGATGTTTCTGCCCCGCCCCCGAGCTGCGCGCCTGCGGGCTTCGCCTGTCGCGTCTTCTAACCGGCGCGGGGGCGCCAGGTCCCCAATTCAGGGGGCCGGGCTGCAGTTCGCGGGCGACAGAAGTGAATTCTTTCCGGGGCTGAGCGCGGGGTCTCGCTCCATAAATAACGTGTGGGTTTGGCTGGGAAGCCACAGACAGCACAAAGTTGATCCTGAACGGAAGTCACCTAACGTAACCTCGAGGCAAGAAACCGCTTACATCTGTCATTGGCTGTGGTTTTCCAAACAACTGGCTGACAACAATCATGAATAAATGAATGAAGAATAAAAGCGCACACCCGCGCGCGTGCGCACACACGCACACGCACAAACACGCAGAAACCCTCATTTCTAGTTCAGCACAAATAAGGCGGTCTTTCACTCAACGTTTTTGCCTCCACAGCCCTGCAGCTCACGTCTCTCGTCTAGGGCACTGCAAAAAGGTTTCTTCGACTCTTCTGGCATCTTCTGACCACCCCCGCCTTCGAAGGGTCTTTCCGAACCTCAGCTCTGACTTCAACCTTCTCTTACTGAAAACTGTCATGGCCTCAGTAATTTACAGGAAAAGCCTAAACCTTTGCACCGGTCACTTTGCTCCGCAGTGAGGCGCAGCGCGCACGGCACAAAGCAGGGCCAGGTGGCTCTGGGCTCCGCGGGGTCCCGGGGCACAGCCGCAGCGTGGCGGAAAAGCACGGGCCGGACGGCAGAGGAGAGCTGGGCCCGGCGCGGCAGCACAGACAGCGGAGGGCCGAGCTGCGGTCGCGGAGAGATGAAGCCTTCCGAGCCAAGCGCCCCACGGGCCCTGCCCTGCCCAGCAGACCCCGCCTGCGGACGCCGAGTCGGGGTCACCGCCAGAGCTCTGCCTACCGCTGACCGCGTGAGGCTGAGGGGACACCCAGATACAACCATCACGGCTTCTTAGCACTTTCAATGTTTTTTTTTTTCTTTGCGGATTTGGAAACTCTGTCCCTTTTTCCTTTTGACAGCCTTTGTGTTTTAAAGCTCGCCCCAGACGTCATGTTCTTTTCTTATACGTTTTCAAAACATTTTCAACTCAGACATAAAAACCTGAAAAATGCTATACAGTAGTGGCATCGCATGGCCGACACCACCAGTTACCGGGGAAACGCTGATCAGAACTACGGTAGGCTATAGTCAGATCTCACCGAGGGCTACGACAAAAGACACAAACCAACAAGTGCTGGTGAGGAAGAGGAGAAAAAAAGGAACCTTGCACACCGTTGGTGAGAACGTAAATTCCCACGGCCATTACGGAAAGCATTCCTCAAAGATGAGGAGACCAGATGCCATATCCTCAGGGAGCCTTACCCCTCTCCACCAGTGCGGGGGAAATTCCTCGCTCTGTGGGCCCGGTGCCTGGGTCCCTGGCTGCATTCTCATCGAATCCGCACAGCCTGCCTTCCTCCTTGTAAACCGGGAACTCGCACAACTCTGCCTCAGCTCTGATCTCCCCAATCAGACTATCAACTCCTTTGTATACGTCTCTATCATATTTTTAACTTAGCCAAGTACTTGGTCTTGGTAAGGTCATTTGTTAAGAATCTGAAATTGGGGCCGGAGGGTTGGCTCAGTGGTTCTGGCGCCTGCCTCACAAGCGCAAGGTCCTGAGTTCGATCCCCGGTAACCACATATGATGCTGGGCGTGGAGACACGCCCACCAACAATCAACACCGCATACCACAATGCCGGACGTGGTGGCTCACGCCTGTCATCCCAGCACTCGGGAGGCAGGGACAGGAGGATTGCTGAGTTCGCGGCGGCTTGCCTGGGCACCATAGTGAGCTCAGGGCCAGCCTGAACTACAAAGCAGGACCCTGTCTCAAAAAGCAAAAAAAAAAAAAAAAAAAAAAGAATCTGAAATTGAAGCTGGGCGTGGTGGCTCACGCCTGTCATCCCAGCACTGGGGAGGCAGAGACAGGAGGATTGCTGAGTTCGCAGTGGCTTGCCTGGGCTCCATAGTGAGCTCAGGGTCAGCCTGAACTACAGTGAGACCCTGTCTCCAAAAAAAAAAGAATCTGAAATTGAATAAAACATGAAGGTGAACA
The DNA here is from genome assembly GCA_004025085.1 of Thryonomys swinderianus. Taxonomy (NCBI): domain Eukaryota; kingdom Metazoa; phylum Chordata; class Mammalia; order Rodentia; family Thryonomyidae; genus Thryonomys; species Thryonomys swinderianus. Next base: position 71,126 of record PVIC010001787.1, on the reverse strand, counting down.
GAAACCTAACTTTAAAATATGCGTGTATGAGAGAACTTATTTATTCACCAATATGTCCTTTTCAGAAATACATATCTTTGCAGATTGTATTGCAGTAGGAAAACAATTTACAAGAATAAGAACCTCTTTGAGGTACTATAGGAATAATCACTAATCGAATTAGCCGAGTTACATTTCTCACTACTGATTAAGATTAATCTGGGCCTTCATACGAACAAAAATTTGGTTGCTAGGGTGAGATTTTATAACGGTATCACTATAAATTTATACCCACCATATAAAAACTGTCAATGTATATAATTAACTGCCAAAATGTTCCCTAGGGTTAACTGTCAACTGAATTAACTAAGCAATACAGTTAAGTTTTAATTAGCCATTTTAGGGCCTGTAGAATTAGGTGGAGAAAGCAGGATGATAATTTCATATAAAAAACCATCTTCTCAACATTTAGTTTCACACACTAAATACATGAAGATATTTTCCCAATTACCTCTTCCCCCTTTTCTGCTTCCTTCCCATTCTTCCTTCCCTTTCCTCTTTCTTCCTTCTTCTTTTTTTTTTTGAGACAGGGTCTCGCTTTGTAGTTCGGGCTGGCTCTGAGCTCACTATGTAGCCCAGGCAAGCCTGGAACTCAGCAATCCTCCTGTCTCTGCCTCCCAAATGCTGGGATTATAGGCGTGAGCCACCACGCCCGGCACTGTGGTATGTGGTATTGATGGTTGGTGGGCGTGAGTCACCACACCCAGCATTGTATGTGGTTTCCGGGGATCGAACTCAGGACCTTGTGCTTGCAAGGCAGGTGCCGGAACCACTGAGCTAACCCTCGGCCCTCTTCCTTCTTCTTATACTTTGACTTAGATTTGTCTTTTCATTTAAAAAAAAAAAATGAACGTTTTTAAAACAAGATTTTTTTTTTTCAGGGAGATACTGCTAGCTGTTCCAAAACTTCTACTTTATTTAGAAAAATAAGCATTTTCTAAATTTTCAACATTATTATTAGAATGTTTCTTGGAAAAATTTGTCAGTTACTTGGGACTGGAATTTTTTCAATGACTTTTTTTTTTTTTTTTGAGACAGGGTCTCGCTTTGTAGTTCAGGCTGGCCCTGAGCTCACTATGGAGCCCAGGCAAGCTGCCATGAACTCAGCAATCCTCCTGTCTCTGGTCACCGGGATCGAATTCAGGACCTTACACTTGCGAGGCAGGCACCAGAACCACAGAGCTAAATCTCTGGCTCTTCAATGATATTTTTAAAACTTTATTCATAAATTTACGAAGGCAGTTGGTCACTATTAGATGATATCTAACTCAAAATGTTATGTAAACATATTTTTGGACTCTTCAAGCAGAGCAATCTATTCACGAATGTCTTGTGCTTTCTTACCACACACCTCTACACACACACACACACATTCTTGCTGTACTAATAAATCAGTAAAATGTCACACATTTGGCTACAACTAAGCTGCATTTAGAAAAGACAAGAGTTTCATTTATTTGATTGCACAGTATCTGGTTGCCAAGCATGAGAATGAGTTATAGAATAGATGGATTGTTTCACAAGAATGAGGCCATCCTGACATTATAAGTGATGGTTATTTAATGTACTCTCAGATAATAACTGACTTGATATCAAGTTGCTGGTCATTTGAACATGGATTAAGTTGAGAGAAATGGAAGATTACAAAGAATGCTGGGTTGTTCTCCAGATCTCTTTCTGAAATCCTCTTAGTGACTTGGGCACACCAACTCAGTGACAGATGAATGTATTTTTTCCCCTTTATATTGTGGGACCAATGTGAGAGCTTTTTAAAAAGACTGCCTCAAGTATTTGAAGACACTGATAATCCCTTTCTATGGCCAGCTCATTAAAATAAAGAATTCGGGAGTAGTATATTTTGATTAGCAATGCTCTGTGTCTCGGCAGCCTCTGAATGGATCTACATCTACGAACAGACATTATCACTTCCTGAAACTGGAGCAGCAATTGAAGACTCCAGTGACCAGGGTTCAACATTCAGTTGTGTGGCCTCTAATAATTACTTAACCTCTCCGGGCCTCCTGCTCCCTATCTATAAAAAGAAACTATAATGTCTCCTTTAGTGGGTCACTTGCAAGATCAAATAAAATAATGTGAAAATCTTTGCCAAATATTAGACTATCAAACTACAAAACAGTCAACATATATTGTTATTATATTTTATCAGATATTATTCTTCAAACCACCTTTCTAAATGCCTAATGCTCATAGAGTATGTGATATTTACCCAGGCTTACTGAAAGAGAGAAGTGTCACTTCTCTGTGGACCAAAAGCTTTTGGAGTCTGCTTTTATCATAGCATTTAAGACCATCAGTCTTCTTGTCTTCAGCATCCTCTAGGCTTCTTGGATCATTTCTGCCTCACAAATAGAAATTTGAGGGGTTATGTAACTGGTTATACTGAGGCCTTGTATATGGCATGTTAATATGGCACATGTGTCTATAAATTTTCCTTGTGTTCTAGCATGTTGTAATCATTACGAAGCACCACCAACAAAGTCATTTTAGAACGGGAGAGATTCCAGGTTTGCAGATGGTGACAAAGCCAGAACTTTTCTTTTCTTCCTAGAAACTATTTGAGAGCAATAAAAAAAAAAACCAAGAAAAAGACAAACTCTGTTTCTGACAAAATACAACATTAGCTAAAAACCCCGTACTATAAAATTAGTGGGAGGGCTGTCAAAAGTAGTGGTTATTTAGGATTTCACAAAGAGAGAATGTATAACAGTGCAGGCCCCAGACAAAGACACAACATACTTTCCACAGGTAGGTGCACCCTAGGTGTGAATCCTAACTTCACTTCCAGTATAAAATCCCTACAGTAACCAGGGGCCTTTCTAGGGATAGCGCTGCTGGCCTGTTTCTCTGATATGCATTTATTTAATCCCCTTGGGCTTATTCTTATATACTTCCTTTTCAACTTCTTAAAATTTCTTCATTTCTTCATCCATAAGCTGTTGTATGAGTCTAAAGAAGATTTAAAAAAGTAGACAAAGGATTTTACCAATAAAGTGTTAAACAAACTTAAAAAACAAACAATAAACTCATTGAGTTAAATGAGTTAATACTCCATAATGAATGACCAGTTTGGTAAAGAATTAAAAATTATAAAAAGAAAACAAGCAAAAACACACAATATAAACAATTCAATAGAAAGCATGGGTTGCAGATTTGACCACTGTGAGGACCAAGTGTTAGAAACGGAAGTCAAGGTTGATGTAGCAGGTCATAAACTCAATTGTAACCTAAGAATAAGACGTCATGCAAATTAAACTCAACAGCCACTAGGTGACTCAAAACAACAACAAAAAACCCAACATCAGAATTACAGGAACAAAGGAAAAATTAAAAGATGATTCAATCAAAGACTTATTGAAGGAAATCATAGCAGAGAATGTTCTAAATTTAGGGGGAAATGTAATATTCAAATGCAGAAGCATATAGAACCCCAAATAGCCGCCACTTGAAAAGAACTCCATGACTGATCACAATCCAAATTCCAGAAATTCAAGAAAATGAGAGAATATTAATGGCTATTAGATGAAATACAGCAAGTTACTATAAAGGGAAGTCCATTGCAATTGAAGCAGAGTGTTCAACACAAACCTGAAGGAGAGGAGAACGGGCAGCAAAGTTTTTGAAGCCATAAGAGTTTTCCACTCAGATTTCTATATCCTGCAGAATTAGCCTTCCAAACTAACAGAGAAGTAGAAACTTTCCAGACAAAGAACTTCATGACCACTAAACCAGCATTGCAGAAGGGAATGGGGGAATCCTAGAAAGAGACAGGGGGGCCCTCATCACCAAAGAGCCCCAAAGAGTAGTTAGAAGGAAAAAACCAAAACAAGTGAATCAGCACTGGAAAAATAATGCAATGACAGGATTCGGGAAACACCTTACAATAATAGCTCCCCGATCCAAAGACAGATTGGCAGATTGGGTCAGAAAACAAGGCATAACCTTGTATTGCTGAAGGAGACATACTTCATCCAAAAAGGAGCTTATAAACTAAAGGTGAAAGGATAAAAAATGATATTCCATGCATCTAGAGTCTGGAAGCTAACACAGATAGTTCTCTTATTTTCAGACACAACAGACTTCGAGGCAAAACTGACCAGAAGAGACAAAGATGGTTACTACATGCTGGTGAAGAGGGCAATGCAAAAGGAAGAGATAATAATTGTAAATAATTATGCATGGAATATTGCTGCACCTAACTTCATAAAACAAAAACCACTTAACATAAAAGGTCAGATAGACTTCAGTGTAATCGCAGCAGCAGTCTTCAACACCTCACTCTCACAATTAGACAGCTCAATCAGACCGGAAGTTAACAAAATATTATCAGAGTCAAACTGCAGCACTGAATGAATGGGTTTAGATATCACAGGATGTCATCCAATAAAAAGAGAATGCATGTACTTTTAAGCAGCATGTGGAACTTATCCCTAAACAGATCATATCTTAGGTGATTAAATCATGCTTAAATACAAAAGAATTGAAATAATCTCTTGCCTGTTACAAAATCAGAGTGAGATGAAGTTAGAAATTGACAGCAAAAGAAACTACAAAAAGAACACAAACAGGGGGGAGTGGGTAGGGATATGGGTAAAAATGAGAATTAACTTGTGGCATATACTAGTACAAATTTCCCAATGTTATATGTGATTTTGAGATGTATATAAATTGTACCAATAAAGAATTCAATTTAAAAAAAAGAACACAAACACATGGAGATTAAACAATGAATGACTGAATAATTGATGGATCACAGAAAAAGTAATGGAATAAATTTTTTAAAAATTCCTAGAATCAAATTACAATGGTAAATAATATGCCAAACCCTATGGGACATAATGAGAACAGTTCTAAAAGGGGAAGTTTATAGCTATGAATGCACACATTAAAAGAACTGGGCAATTCCAAATAAATAACCTAATGTTGCATCTCAAGGTCCTAGAAAAACAAGAGCAATCAGTTCAGAAATTAACAGAAGGGAAAATTAAACATCACAGCATAAATTAATGAAATTGAGACCAAGAACAATACAAAGGATCAGTGAACAAAAAGCTTGTCCTTTGAAGAGATAAAAAAGATTGATAAAGCCTTAGCTAAACTTAAAAAAAAAAAAAAAGGAAAAAGCCTCCTATTAGCCAGGCAGATGATCCACCCCTGTAATCAAGCACACAGGAGGCTGAGGCAAGAGAATCCTCTGAGCTTGAGGCCAGCCTGGGCTACATTGTGAGGTCAAGGCCAGACTGAATTACATAGCAAGACCCTCTTTCAAAACAACAACAACCACCACAACAAAGACCAAAACAATGACAAAAAAACAAAAACCTCTATCAGTGCAATTAAAAATAAAAAAGGTGAAATTACAACTGACGTTGTCAAAATCCAGAGGAGTATAAGAAACATTTTAGGGCCGGAGGGTTAGCTCAGTGGTTCTGGCGCCTGCCTCGCAAGCGCAAGGTCCTGAGTTGGATCCCCGGAAACCACATACAATGCTGGGCGTGGAGACTCGCGCCCACCAACAATCAATACCGCATAACAGTGCCGGGCATGGTGGCTCACACCTGTCATCCCAGCACTCGGGAGGCAGAGACAGGAGGATTGCTGAATTCCAGGCTTGCCTGGGCTACATAGTGAGCTCAGGGCCAGCCTGAACTACAAAGCGAGACCCTGGCTCAAAAAAAAACAAAAACAAAACAGAAACATTTAAAAAAGTACATCCCAATAAATTGAAGACCCTAAATGAAATGAAAAAAACTTTTAGGCATATGAATTATCAAAATTTAATCAAAAGGATATAAAAACTCTGAATGGGTCAATAATAGGCAACAAATTGGAGGTAGCAATAAAAACTCCACAACAAAGAAATACCTAAGACCCACTGGATTTATTGGAATATTCTACCAGAGCTTCAGGGGCAATGCTAACACTCCTCAAACTCTTCAGTGAAACGGAAAGGGAAGGAGTGATGCCAAACCCATTCCTGGAGGGTAGCATTACTTTGATTCCAAAACCAGGAAAGGACTTAAAAAGAGAAAACTGCAAGCCAGTCTTCTTGATGAAGATACACGCAAACAGCCTCAACAAGGTGCTGACGAGCAGAATGTAGCAAATCATTTAGGAAATCATAAGTCATGACCAAACCAGCTGGATCCCTGGGATGCAAGGATGATTCAGTGTATGTAAATCAGTGCACATAATATGCATCATATGAACAAGAGCAAGGACAAAAATTACGTGATCATCTCAACAGAAACAGAAAAGGCCTTTGAGAAAATCCAACATTGATTCATGATAAAACTCTGACAAAATAGATGAAGAAGGACATTATTACAGATTGATAAAAAGCCATTGGTAATGGGAAAAAGTAAGAATTAAAATAAATGACAAATTCTCAATATTGTGTGATCCTCATGTGTATATATATATAATGTACCAATATGCTGATTGCTGGTGGGCATGACTCACCACACCCAGTATTGTTGTATGTGGTTACCAGGATCAAACCAGGGACCCTGCACTTGCTAGGCAAGTGCTGGAATCACTGAGCTAAATCTCTGGTCCAGGGTAGTCTTATAGAAATGAAAAAAGTACACTTTACATTAGAGTAAGTTCAAAATAGGTCAAATACCTGAACATAAAATATAAGCATTTAAAGAGACCAGAAAAAATTATCTTATAATGCAAAAGTTAGTATGACCTTTATAGTGATGCCATCAAGTTCAGAAGCTGTAAAAATTACTAAATTAGACAACATAAAAAAGAAATCATCTCAAAGTAAAAAGCCAATTACAACTAGCAAAATCAAGACAAACTGGTATTCCACAAGTCTATGAGAAAAAAGGCCAACAACCCAATAAAAAATAGGCAAGAATATAAACTGATAACTGAGAAGTACAAACAGTAATAGATATCCTCAATATTACAATTAGCAGAAATGCAAAATAAAACTCCATTCAAATGCCATAATTCTCTATTGATTTGGCAAAGGTCAGAAAGATCAATAACACATTATTTGGTGGGGATGAAGTGGAAGAGAGATTTTCTTACATTACTGGTAGGATTTAATCTGTATTATGAGAAATGTGCTAAATTCTACCAAAATACATACGTCTTTCACTCAATAGTTGTATTTCTATTAAGTTTTATTACATTTTAATGGATTTATTCACATAAATGTGAAATGACCTCTATCATTTCAATACCTTTGTATCTTTTTTTTTTTTTTTTTTTTTTTTGCTTTTGAGACAGGGTCTCGCTTTGTGGTTCAGGCTGGCTCTGAGCTCTCTATGGTGCCCAGGCAAGCCGCCGCGAACTCAGCAATCCTCCTGTCTCTGCCTCCCGAGTGCTGGGATTACAGGCGTGAGCCACCATGTCTGGCATTGTGGTATGCGGTGTTGATTGTTGGTGGGCGTGTCTCCACACCCAGCATTATATGTGGTTACTGGGGATTGAACTCAAGACCTTGTGCTTGCAAGGCAGGCGCCGGAACCACTGAGCTAACCCTCCGGCCCTACCTTTGTATCTTATTTGCAACAACAAAGGATGGAAACGACTTGTTCTGGTTTGGATCAAGGATGAGTCTCCTTTCCCCCAGAAAAATCACTCAGGGACTCAGAAGCACGCCTTTGAAAGATGCCTCGATCCTGGGGCTTTACCCTGGATCCTGGGGTAGGAGCTGGGAACCTTGTTGGGTGAGGAAGGTCACCATGGTGTGACCCGGAAGGGTTTATCTCCCACCCTGCTCCTTTGCTTTCTCCTTTCTGACCTCTGTGGCGTGAACAGCTTCCCTCTGCCAGGCGCTTCCCGCCTGCCATTCCTGCCTTGGAGCCAGCGAACCATGGACTGAAACCCTGAGGCAAGATTAACCTGTGGTCCTTTAAGTTGTGGGTGTTGGGTCTGTGTGCTGACAGTGAGAAAGTGACCGAGGCACAGTTCAAATGCTCCCACAGTAGAAAGGTTAGACAAATCATAGTGCATCTACTGTGTATTTTGGAGTGACCTTTCAATGACATTAAGGAGAAAAGCTAAATACCAATGGCCTATACATTATGCTGTCATTTATATATGAGAAGGGGGAGCGGCAGCTTTCTTCCTATATATATGTACAAATATCTCTGGAAGGTTTTAAATGAGATAGCGATAGGTACATACATGCCTTTTCATGTTTTCTTCTCAAACCCCTGGACATGAGCAAGGGCCCCGCTGTCTAATGTAGCAGCTACTGGCCAGGAGCAGTTTAAAGAGTGCTTGAAATGTACTGATCCGGATCACGATGTGCTGGAAGCATAAAATGCACAGCATCTGATGCAGTTGGCAAATAGGAATGGCCAAACAAGCTAATGGAGACACCCAGAACTGGAATTGTCTTTGAGTACGCACTAACATGGTACCTTTTCAAATTATGATCGATCCTTTTTGCTTTTTAGGCTTTAAAGCACGTAATATTGGGAGTAGGTAGTACATCTGCTGCTTCACAAGCTTCACTGTATCTTTCTTGTCTTTATCACTAGTAATTTTTTTTTTTGGCAGTACTGGGGATTGAACTCACAACCTTGTGCTTGGGAAGGCAGAAAGTGGCACCACTGAGCTAAATCCCCAGCACTTATTCTTAGTCATTTTAGAAAACCTTTTATATCCGTTCACTAACCCAGGGCTTTTCGGTGGGAGGTGATTTGCCCTTCCCCGGGGACACTGGCGGTGCTGGTTGTCACAGCGTGGTGGGGGGCACTACGGGAGTCGAGTGGAAGCTGGGGTGCAAGGAAACACTCTCCAGTGGAGAGGACAGCTCCACACAGGGAAGAATTATCTGACTTCAAAATGTCGAAAGTTTCAAGGTGGAGAACCTTTGCTTTCATTGGAAAGGGGCATCACTTGTGGTGCGGTTCGAGTCCATTTCTGTCTGGCAGTGTATGCTGGGAAGTGAGTGAGCTTGGGTATCAGCGTGGGTCCCAATCTCACCAATCTGCATCTACACATCTTTCTCTATTGAGACAGGGTCTCACTTTGTAGTTCGAGCTGGCTCTGAGCTCACTACGGAGCCCAGGCAAGCCTCGAACTCAGCAATCCTCCTGTCTCTGCCTCCCGAGTGCTGGGATGACAGGCGTGAGCCACCATGCCGGGCATCTTTCTCTATTTTTATTCGCATGCTCACTCGATGCTTCCTAGCTGTGACAGAAATAAAAACAGGTCATACGTAGGGTACACTATAGGGGACACTACTGAGGATTGTAATTATCCTGGACAGTCCTGCGCAAAGGAGAGGACGGGGTCGTCTCATCTTACGGGATGACACAGTGTTCAGAAGGACAAATGGAAGAAGCAGGAAAAATGGCAGCCAGTGGGGAGGTTGGTAAGCGATGGGGCTAAGGAGCAAGGCGGAAGCTCAAGCCCGGCTGGGGACTGTGTAGACAGGAGATCAGGGCACTGGAAAGCAACAGTGTGAAGCCACAACCACCACAATAGGGTTTATTTTCAAAAAGGAAAAAAAAAAAAAGAGCAAAAACCTCAAGATAGACAATGAATATATACCCTGGTAGAGACATTATAAGAGGCATTTTACTTATTTACTTTTCTTGTGGTACTGGGGATCAAACTCAGGTCCTTATGCTTGCAATATAGGCATGGTACCACTTGAGCTAAATCCCCAGCCCATAAGAGGCATTTAAAAAACTTGGACCTGGGACGGAGGGTTAACTCAGTGGTTCCGGCGCCTGCCTCGCAAGGGCAAGGTCCTGAGTTTGATCCCCAGAAACCACATACAATGCTGGGCGTGGAGACTCACGCCCACCAGCCATCAATACCACATACCACAGTGCCGGGCGTGGTGGCTCACGCCTGTAATCCCAGCACTCAGGAGGCAGAGACAGGAGGATTGCTAAATTTGAAGCTTGCCTAGGCTACATACTGAGCTCAGAGCCAGCCCGAACTACAGAGTGAGACCCTGTCTCAAAAACCAAACCAAAACAAAAAAAACCCCAAAACTTGGACCTACAATTAAAAAAACAAAAAATTTGCACCTAGTAGCTACTCAAGAGATACCTCCTGAACAAAAAAATTATATGGTCTTATCTGGTATGAGGAGACCTGTCTCCATTTAAAACATGTGTTATTGCCGGGCATGGTGGCTCACACCTGTAATCCCAGCACTCAGGAGGCAGAGACAGGCGGATTGCTGAGTTCGAGGCTTGCCTGGGCTACATAGTGAGCTCAGGGCCAGCCTGAACTACAAAGTGAGACCCTGTCTCAAAAAAAAAAAGTGTTATTTTAATTGAGTGATTGATTACTATGATAGACACAGCAGTGTGGTAGCACAGGCTACACAGAGTAGGGCTATAGCGATTTAAGTCCCACAACAATAACAACAACAGTGACAAATAGAAATTTTCAATTTGTCAAAATACAACAAAATTGTTCAGGCAAGATAAATAATTATAAATGCCAGCAAAGTCACTTTTCTGTTTCCCTTTTGATCTGTGAGGTTACTCATGGATGAGATAATCTTTTATTTATATAGCATGTGGTAAAATTTTGAAAGAGGATTTTTGCACATATCACACTCTTCTTCTGTAATTAAGCCTGTAGGGCTGGCTGGCTGGCTGATATCTTGTAACGCGCAGCTTGTCAATTCCTGTTAACACTAATTTAGGGTTCATAGCTCCATATATCATGGAAATGTGAGGGCAAAACAGTTGATATAAAAAATATTTTGAAAGGAGTTGAACAAATTGAGGATCATTTCTGTACCGGCTAATGGCATCTCTGCTCTGATTACAGCGCCTGTTTCCACGATGGCCCCGGGGGCTCACCTTTCCCGGCTCCTGCATTCGATTTGCCCAGGTTCCCAGCTTTGCCCTCCCTTTGCTTTCATACATGCCCTCCCGCTATAAATAAACGCGCTCTCCCCCTCTTTGCGGTGTGTTGTCTTTTTAATTATGCCCCAAACTGTAATAGAGCCGGTTCAGATCTTGTTTTGCCATTAACACGGGGAAGAAAAGAGGCCGCCTCCCGCACTTGGCATGAGACGTTACAAGGGCAGACCGGGGGGCTGCCGTCTCTGCCCACCTGCAGCAGACAGAACAATAGGCAGCTCTCATCTTGTGACACACACAACTCATTTATCCAAGCAGAAGACAGGTAGCACTCGGCACTGCCGCTCCTGTCTGAATAGGTGCAGTAAATACTCGAGCTTAATAGTAGCTTTTCAGGCAGGAGGGCAACATATCACAGCGTGGCGTTTTTATAATCTTCCCAGCATGCGGATAGCCAGGAGCACCAGCCCACGCATGTTCCTCCTCGGCGGGGCTTAGGAGGCACGTAACTCTTAGATGGTGACACATTGTGCCTCGCAGCAAGTTTAACTGTTTTATATCCCCTCTGATCTGCAGCTTTGTACATCTGTGGAGCTGCCTTCTAAACTTCAGTGGGCACCTCCGTGGAGACGCCGCGTGAGCTGAGCGTGCGGCGCAGGCAGCCTTTGTACTCCCTCCTGTTTATCTGCCGGGAGTTCCTCTGTCACACTGCGAGGCCACAGTGAGATACACTGTCTCGGCCAGAAAGACAATAATAACCTTGTGACGGACAGGAGGCATGTGCCGCCCAAAAGCTGAGCACAAATCTCGTCTGGAGAAACATCAGTTGAGAAACAGATGAAAAGGACACAATGTTTTTTTCCCCATCTGTCTCGTAGGTCTGTGGGTTGTCAAGGGTTCAGCTGAACCCACATCTAAGTCGGGCTCCTCCTTCTTACACAAGAGCTACTCGAGGTATGTTCTTCCTGTGGTCAAAGAGAGGCCACCCTGTCTCACGGCTTGCCTGTGTCTCCTGACATCCCACTGGCCAAAGTAAACATGTTCAGCCACGCCCAGGTTCGAGAGACACAGTGACAACATGCTTTGCTTATCGTGGAGCAAGTTACAGGCCCCGGTTCCGCGACAGAGAGTGAGGAAGACTATCCCTGCAGGGAAACTGAGTCAGGGAGGAATCAGTATTCGCTGCTCTTAATGTAATCTACAACTGTATCTCAGTCAGCTAAATGAAGATAGCAGAGCCACTGGCATTTACTGCGCATAACTGAGGGGTTCCACTGGCAAAAGATGCCAAGGACACCGGGAACAAGATAAACGACCCAAAATCTTGATGATGAAAACAGAACAATCCAGAAATCTCGATCTTGGCATTTATCAAAAAAGGTCAGCTCTAGGACCTGTCCGAAAGAATCACCAGAGCGTCTCAAGAGTTCCGTCCCAATTTTATAGTTCTCAATAAAATATCCCGTGACTGGAAAATTTACTTGCAAGGAGAAAAAGAAAGGGGGCTTGGATTGAGAAACTGACCTTTTAAATACTTCTTTCTTCTTGAAATATTTTTGCTGAATGGCCCTGCGTTTTACTTCCGAAAACTTTCACTGTCTGAGTACCTGAAGGAAGTAGATATGTGTGAAGGCACTTGAGTTTTTATCAGAGCCTATCTCTGTGGATGGGGGACAGCTGGCATCGACTTCTGTTAATTAAGTGATCATCTGAATGGCTCGTGCCTCTCTCGGAGGTGGCTACATACCCTGAATTCCAATCTTGACCGACGAACTTACAGATCTGTGATCAGGGTTATTTATAGGGCATGTAATTACGGTCCTGATCAGTTCTTTCAGGGGAAACTGTCTCGCAGCAGGCCGGACAGGAGCCTGTGGCTGGCTCACAAAATTCTACATCTCATCCGCCTTTCACTGGCCACAGCTGCTGTATCGGAGCAAGAACAGGCACCTGATCTGAACTCGGCCTGTGGTGATGTCCAGGCCTGTTAAGCGTTCACGAGGTCTCTACCGGGACGTGTTGGACCAAACAGATTTTTCACCTTAGGATAATGAGTTGGGAAATGTGGGACAAATCAGGTGATATCAGGGGCTAAAAGTTCACTTGAAAGACTGAGGTTTTGTACCATATTTTAAAACAAATTTGTCGTACTCAGTTCCTATGAGTTATCTTTGCGGCATAATAAATTTTACCAGAACTTTGTGCCTTTAAAGCACAAAAACCATAACCGTATCCCACAGTTTTCAGCTATGGCACAAGAGGAGGCCGACATTCAACCAAATGACGTTAAACAGAGCTAAGGGGTCCCTGCAGGAAGAGGAGGGAGAAGAGGAGGAAGGTAAAAATGGAGAGAAGAGGAAATCCTACCCAGGGCGTGTCACGAGGCCGCAGGCGTTTCCAGGCTCAGCAGGGTGGAGTCCAGCTCCAGGCTCTCTCACCTGGGAGGGGGGGGGGAGGCTTCTTCCTGGAGTGTGTCGTCGGGGACCCTGTCCACCAGAGGAGCGTGTGGGGGAGCCAGGGAAGGCGTGCCAGCGCGATGGAAGTCACTGTCCTGGATCCCCGGATCTGGGAAGAGACATCTGCGCCAGGCAGGAATCAACCAGAGGAGCAGGTTCAGCAGGAGAAGGGATCTATTGCAAGAAAAGAGTTTAAGTGACGGTGCAGGCAGTTCGGCAGTGCAGGAAGGGCAGGCGGGTGGTTTCGGTGCAGGCTGAGCTGCTGTGCACAGCACCGATTGGGTGGCTTTTGTCCATCCCAGTTTATGCAGAACATGTATTCCGTGGAGCTGATTGATAACTTTCATCACATCTAGAACTATCTTAGGACATTACCTAGATTCTAGGTTATACTAAATAACTTCTGGCTATACTCAGGCCACGTTAACACATCAGAAAGTTCCATCATAATATCCTTTCAATTCTGTACTGTTTTACGCAAGTCATTATGCCAAGCCCATGCTCGAAGGGAGGGATTACACGGGGTGTGAATACCAGGAAGCAAGGGTCATCGGGGACAATTTGCAAGGCTAGCCACGAGAGTCACTTTTTAATTTTACTTGCAAAGTAACTTTCGCAAGGGCAAAAGCCTTTAAAAATGTTCTTAACACCAAAGAAATCTGCACAGCCATTTGTATTTGTTGAATTAATGTTGGTTAAATGGATGAGGTCTTGTTCAGTGGTTAATTACACAGGTTTGGTGAGCAAACGTAGTTTGCAACTTTAAGGGAGCAAATCCGATTCCGTACAGCAAACATTCTAACAAATGTGGGTTTCACTAACAAATATTTATAATCTGAAGGTTACAAGTCAGTGTCTCTCAGAGCTACTAAAGCCAATCTGGATATTACAGGAAAGCGCTTTGATTTTCTTCGCTAAAAAAATGCAGAATGAAATGAACTTCTCAGATGACAAAAACAGAGAAAACAAGTATGGGTTTACCTTCAAGTTTACAGCAATTAGTATGCAAATATTAGCCCATCATCTTTTAAAACAAAAGGCAATCACTGAGTAGTTTTTATCCTGCCAATCTTTCTCAAGCAATTGCTTTAGTTACATTATTTTATTAAGGATCAGTGAAAGATATGACAAGTTGATTCACCTGTCATTTTTAGCTAAGGTTGAATTCCAGACCCGGACCAGAGGAACAGGCAGGGCTGAAACTGCGGGTGGCAGAAGGTGTGAACGCGAAGAAGGCTGAGACTGACGAATGCTAGTGAGGAGGCAGCAGGTGCACAGAGCCAGCGTGAGGGTTTGTCGGCAGAGGGGCGCCAGCCGGAGGCTCAGTCTCTAGGCTGGTGCCTTTGAGCAGGGCGGAGGCTGGACACCACACTCGGAAGGCATTCGTGTAAGTCTTGTGGGACCAGGCTGGTGCCCTCAAGAACGGATAGTGACAGGAGAGTCTGGCACCCACCCGGAGCCCTCTTCTTCAGCCCCTGGGCCCTTGAGCACACACTCACACAACTGCGGTGTCATTCACCACAAGACTCGCCAGGGCTGAGGAGAACAACTTTTCTTTATAAAGCACACAGCCTCAGGTCTTTGCTACAGCAACGGAAAATTGATTAGAACAGGTTGAGACTGAAAGAAGGTGGAGGGAAGGTAATGAAGGAGCGGCAGAGGGAAGAAGCCTGGCTGTTTTTTGAGACAGGGTCTCACTTTGTAGTTCAGGCTGGCCCTGGGCTCACTATGGTGCCCAGGCAAGCCTCGAACTCAGCAATCCTCCTGTCTCTCTCTGCCTCCCGAGTGCTGGGATGACAGGCGTGAGCCACCACGCCCGGCACTGTGGTATGTGGTATTGATGGCTGGTGGGTGTGAGTCTCCACGCCCAGCATTATATGTGGTTACTGGGATCGAACTCAGGACCTTGAGCTTGCGAGCAGGCGCCGGAACCACTGAGCTAAATCTCCGGCCCAGAAGCCTGGCTTTTGCCTGCTGGAGATGCCTGTGCTCACCTCCTGTCCCCGCAGGACCTGGCCTGCTCTGACCACACTTCCTGCTGTCTCCCCTCAGCAGTGTCTAGGTGGCGCCCCCTTCTCTTTATTCCTCATTCCGTGAAATTACTTGCTTGAGTAAATCTCTTTTCTTGTTTTCTTCAAGAAAATGTTTTATCTTGCTTATTTTTCTCCCCCAGTACTGGGAATCAAATGCAGGGCTTTGCATCCGTCAGGCAAGCCCCCGACCCTGACGTATATCACCAGCCCTCTTCTTCAAGGAAATGAATTACACACACAAAACTTTAAAAATTTTACTATTATTCAATTTACTTAAATTCAAAATGAGGTGTGTGTGTTTTACTATAGTAAATATACATAAGATAAAATTCACCACCTTAACCATTTTTTGTTCTTGTTTTTTTCTTTTTCTTTTTGAGACAGGGTCTCACTAGGCAGTTCAGGCTGTCCTTACCTCACTATGTACCCCCAGGAAGGTCTTACATGCACAGAGATCCTCCTGCCTCAGCCTCCTGAATGCTCGGATTATACAGTGTAACCATTTTAAAGCACACTGTTGAGTGGCATTTAGTACATTCACACTATCATGCAGTCATCACCACCATTTTGTCTTCCTAAATGGAAACCCCTTCCTCATTAGTAGACACCACCCCATGTTTCCCTGGCCCCTGGCAGCCACCAGTATACTTTCTATCTCTAAGAATCTGGGCACGCTAGGTATCTCACACAGATGAAATCACACAGTTTTCTGACTGACTTATTTCACTTAACATAGTGTCCTTAAAGTTTATCCATGTTGTAGTCAGTGTCAGAATTGTCTTCCTTTTAAAGACAGAATAACATTTATAGATAGATATATGTCTATTTGTCTGTCTAAATATCATCATGTTTTCTTTATCTATTCATCCCCTGGTGGATATTTGGATGGCTTCCTCCTCTTGCTGATGGTAAGATGAGCCTACAAACATCTCTCCAGGTTTCTGCTTTTACTTCTGCAGTGATATTTCCAGAGGTGTTTAATTCTTTGCAGCTCCCCCATACTGTTTTTCACAGTAGCTGGCACTGTTTTGCGTCCCCCTCCACAGTGCACAGGGCTCTAATCCTCCCAGCACATGTGAAGTTCTCTTTTTTTTCAATAGTTCCCACCTTATTGGTGTCTTGTAGCCAAAACGAGTTTGAAAAGGAAATGCATTCACTGGATGGGAACGGATTCCGGCAGTGGGAAGGTTCTCATGCTCGTATTTCTGGTTGTACCTATGGGTTTTCCCTGTTTCTTCGATTGTCTCGTCACTTTGGTTTGCACATGGCCATTCACGGCTATTCTACTTCATGGACTGTGGCTTCTAGAACTTCTTTTCAGCTTTAGTATCCTGTGATTAACCACTTGAAGACACTCAGTCCCAATCCAGAAGCGACGGCAGAGGACCCTGTTCTGATTCATCCTTCCTGACCATCGACTTGCCCCAGAGTGGGCTAACTGAGCGTTGGGTGGCCGGGTGTTGCCTGGCGAGCCATGGACAAAACCTGGAATCACTTGAGAAATAACAAATGGAGCATCGAGGGCAGGAGACAGACAGACAGATCGACAGAGACAGCATTAATGGGCAACGCTGTCCTCTGTCAGATTCTCATTCATCAATCAGCACGGAGTGGGGGGATTGTGCTAGACAGAGTCAGCTCGTACGATCATCTGTGAAACCCTTCTATGTGTCAAGCATTGATTTAAGAGACTGTCCTACTGTAGGAAATCATAATAATGGAATTTTAAGGAATTCTGCAATTTTGTTAGAGATGAGATACCCGCTCTCGTTACCTTTTCATTGTAACACAGAGCACCATTAGTACAGACACTATAAATAATTTCCCTATCAATTCCACTAAGAGTGATAGAGGGGGTAAGAGCTGTGAGTCCTGAGCCACTGTATTGTGGAACCTTTTCCACGAGGTCTTCGTGGAGGTTTAATCTTGGATTTAAGCATGAGCATGTTTAGAGTAGTTGAAGGCTGGAGAGAGAGGAATGAGTCATTCCACATTTATCGCATGCTCGGTGTTGGAGACACAGGACTGAACAGGACAGTCCCCTCAAGAGAGAGGGGTAAACAGGTGAATAGGAAGCAGCGCTAAGGTACGAAGGTGGGAAAATGATAAACTATGTTTCCAGAATCACAAGATATGTAGCTGGAACACCTGTTTGGAAATGAGCACAGTCCTCTGGGCTGCTGCGACAGCGAGAAAGTGTGTCCTCTTCCAGCCTCCGAGAAGCGGCTCCTGGCCCCACTGCTGGGGCAGCGAAGGCGCGGCTTGCTCGGGGAACCCCTCCGACAAGGCCACGGAGTGACGCTGACTCCCAGAGATGCCTGGCCAGGAGGGAAGCTCTCGTCTCTGTCCAGGAAAACAACAACTCCGGCCCACCGTGGGCAGAGAAGAGGCTGAACCCAGAGGGCAAGAAGGACCCAGGCAGATGGAGACTTGTTGCTGGTCTACTGTGCTTAACTGTTCATGGAACATTTTTTTTTTTCTTTTGAGACAGGGTCTCGCTTTGTAGTTCAGCCTGGCCCTGAGCTCACTATGAAGCCCAGGCAAGCCTCAAACTCAGCAATCCTCCTGCTTCTGCCTCCTGAGTGCTGGGGTTACAGGCGCGAGCCACCACGCCCGGCATTGTATGTGGTTACTAGGATTGAACTCAGGGCCTTGCGCTTGCGAGGCAGGCACTGGAACCACTGAGCTAACTCTCTGGCCCAACAGCTTCATTTTTGATTTCCTTAATATTCTCTGATCAAATAGAGAAACTCTGCAGAGGGGGGATAATATTCTACTCTTAGTATTTTTTTATTTGTTTTTAATCAACTAATTATTTCTTTGTTTAAAACCATGTGCTGTTGGTTAACTCTAACACTTTGGGTTGAAAATGAATGGGGGCTTGGTCTATAGTCTACTGCTGAAGACACACTCTCATTTCTCCTCACCCAAGCTTTAATCATTCCACAGGGCTGACCAAACAAAACGGAACAAAACAAAGCAAATTAGCGGTCACCACATACGAAGTCCTTTTCTCAGGATGTCGGAAGTTCTCTCCATATTCGACCACCTTTTTGTTCTCAATCAGGACTTCCTGAGCATTAAGAATGTAAGTCTCTCCCCCTTAAACCAAGGGTGACTGAGTTCCGTGGTGAAACAGGCTGTGTCTTCCTGGGACAGGCAGTTCCCAGGGTTCTCATGTCTCAGCAACTTCAGGACAAAGGCGTCTGATCTCGATTCCACGCAAGCTTGGGGTCTGGGAAGGGAGGACAAGGAGCCGGTGCCTTACGTAGTGCTCTTCCCAGCGGTGAGGTCCGTATCCCTGCCTTGCCCTGAAGCCCGGTAAGTCCCCGACAAGGGGCAGCAGGATCACGTCACACATTTAAGTTATTTTCCAAGTTATTCCAACTTCTTTAATAGAGCGACCTCCTAAAGGAGCGATAAATCTCCAAATCAAAGAGGTACTTCCTCCTTTTAAATTTTACTTATGAAAGCCTGATTATGTATTTAAGCTCCCAAGCTGCGTAAAGCTTTGTTAGGCGAATCAATGACCAGACCATCTTCTAGTCCAAAACCTACAGCCCCTCTGTGTGTGTGATGAATTTTCTAAGGCTCGAAGAACAGACTCATCGGTCCCAGGCTGAGCGTGTGGAGAGTCAGGAGCTCGGTGGAGCTGACGGCAGACTTGACGCTTCGTGAGCCCCACCGCGATAATGGGAGTCCAGAGGCCTGGAAACGCTGTACATAGCTTCCCTGACTAATTTTATTACGCAGAGACACTTAATGGCTCCCGTTAGAGTCGCGTCTTCGGTGGGAAACAGCACTGGATTGTGACAATCACGCTAAATCGACAAGGATTATCAGTCATTAAAAAGGGACCAAATGAGCATCAGGAAGTAATATTTTATACTTATCAAACCTTCTGCTGGTCAAGGTCCATTACTGTACGATACCATAAAGACAGAGGCAGTCAGCTCATCCTCCAGAACACTTAAATCTCTATTGTATTTGTGTAGGATATAATTTCTGGTCGTAATAAAGCCTCTAATAAAGGTCACACCCCGATGAATAAGGTGTTCATAAACGGCCCCGTGGCATTTAAATGGATAATGATGTTTGAGATAGAGGAAAAAAAACCTCTCATTTCAGTGAAGATGTGTTTCAAGCTGTACCCAAACCAAGTTACCCAACAACTACAGGGTAGGTTTACATAGCTTTATAGTGATGTAAAATACCGACCTTGGTGGTTATCCCTGTAGTAGATTAATCATTCACGAGGACTTCCCAGCACTGGCTGCCTGTCAGAATCACCAAAACTAAATCTAAAATGCTTCTACTCGTTAAGGCATCCTACAGAAGTTAACTATTATTTGGATTAGCAAGCCTGGGTTTCAAATGCCAGAGTTTATCTTCCCCTAAACCTCTCTCTCCCGTGGTCGGCGGACACTAAGTGCACCCGGAGGGACGGTGGAGAGGTGGGAAGCGGCCGGGAGGAGTCCTGGAGTGTTAGCCGCAATGGAACATCGCAGCGGGTGTTATGTCCGTGTATCTCCCGGGGCTTGTTAGAGAAACGGTGCTACAGACAGCTAACAGAACCCCTGTTTGAGAGAGACTCACAGCGGGAGTGCCCCAGGGGTGCAGACGGGACTGCCGTTCAGTTTCTTGGGTGAAAGCTCCCTCTATTTCTTGTACTGTATTGGGCTCAGACGGTGAAGACTCAAAAGTAACACAAGTAATAACTTGCTTCCTTAGTCAGTTAATATTTTGTTCATTAAGTGTTTTCAACAAACATTTATGTACTCTTACAGAGTCACTATCTACACTTGCAGACTCCTTTTTTTTTTTTTTTTGAGACAGGGTCTCACTTTGTAGTTCAGGCTGGCTCTGAGCTCACTATGTAACCTAGGCAAGCCTCGAACTCAGCAATCCTCCTGTCTCTGCCTCCCGAGTGCTGGGATGACAGGTGTGAGCCACCACACCCAGCATTGTGGTATGTGGTATTGATGGCTGGTGGGCGTGAGTCACCACGCCCAGCATTGTATGTGGCTACTGGGGATCGAACTCAGGACTTTGCGCTTGCCAGGCAGGCGCTGGAACCACTGAGCTAACCCTCCGGCCCAAGACTCCTTTTTTTGAGAGGATACATTCTGTCACATACGCTGAGAAAATATATAATGTTATATAATTATGTATAATTTATGACATACAAATTAAATTTAATTGTATCTTATAAAATTATATATAAAACCTAGAATGTGTGACTCCCAAAAAGAAATTTTGGATAATTGGACAACAATTATCTTTATCTTTGGAAGCAGGGACCGGACTTCATTCTTTGCATACATGAGGTGCTTAACAACAAATGATCAGTAGGTAAATTAGTATAGATTGTGTTTGAAGGAATTTCATTTCCAACAATACAGCAGAGTAGAATATGGAAAAAGATCTCTCCAGATAAATTACAAAGAATTTCAGGTCTGTATTGTGAAACTTAAAATAGAATCAGCAATCTTTAGAAATAAAATATATAGTGTGAGAACTAACAGATGAATGAACTTGGCTTTCTTTGTAGGGAGCTTCTGATAAACCTGAGTAACTCTGAACATCTGTTTTGATTGTTGTAGATAAAAAGTGGGACAGGAAATGCCGGACGTGGTGGCTCACGCCTGTCATCCCAGCACTCGGGAGGCAGAGACAGGAGGATCGCTGAGTTCGCCGCGGCTTGCCTGGGCACCACAGTGAGCTCGGGGCCAGCCTGAACTACAACGCGAGACCCTGTCTCAAAAGCAAAAAAAAAAAAAAAAAAAGTGGGACAGAAGACAAAACTCACAGCCTATCCATGATGGAGAGTCTAACAAAGACCTCTGCGTACATCTGGGATCTTAAAGAGTTATAATTTTAGAGAAAGATCGAACTAGAAATCAACACACCTACAAATGAGAAGAAAGGAAATACTGCTTTTTCTGTCTTGGCCATCGGTAGCAAGGAAACAAAATCTTTCGTGATCACATGTCAGCTCACAGATTTTCAGTTTAGATGACACTTTTAGGATATTCTCAACAAGATTAGGATAGGATTTTAGTTTAAAATGGCAGGAGGCAATGGGATGGGGTGACGTTGAAACTCTCTGCAGAGGAATATACTTTCAACTAAAGCTTTCAAAACTTCCGTGAACTTTCAGCTTAGAGTAAAATAGTAATTGTACACAGAGAAGTAAGATGTTAGAAATTATAACTGAGAGAAATAACAATCAAGTGACTATTGGAATTTTAGCTCCCAATAAAATAATTACATTTTAATGTTTAATGGGAATAAGGCAAGTGAAATCTGGACATATGTAGATTTGGTTGGAACCAAACAAAACTCTAAAAATAAATATAAAAAACCTCCCTAGATACAGCAAAGAAAGAACTAGCATAATGACAGAAACAAAGGAATTCTTCACACTGTATTACAAAAGATTGAAACAGTTGAAAAACACTGAAGATATTGCAAAGCAAGTGACATAGAATATGGGGTAAAAATATCTTATTTGTATCTAATAAGATTACAGAAAGAGATGGGAGCCAGAGTTTTAGCTCAGTGGTTCTGGCACCTGCCTAACAAGCACACGGTTCCTGGTTTGATCCCCGGTAACCACATACAACAATGCTGGGTGTGGTGACTCACGCCCACCAGCAATCAGTACCACATAACACAGTGCTCAATGTGGTGGCTCGTGCCTGTCATCCCAGCACTCCGGAGGCAGAGACAGGAAGACTGCTGAGTTTGAGGCTTGCCTGGGCTACATAGTGAGCTCAGGACCAGCCTGAACTACAAAGCGAGACCCTGTCTCACAAAAAAAGGTTACAGAAAGTAGGTGAAAGGAAGGGTGTGAGGGATTTCAAAGGTAAAAGCTGAGAGCTTTCCAGAACTGGCACAAGATGCCAATGTTCATATTCCAAGAGATTAATGAATTTCAAGCAAAGAGAAATTCACATGTGACAATAAATAAAATTATAAGACATTGAAAAGGAGCAATACAATTATAACCAGCTGTAGGAAACTCCTGTAGAGAGTTGAGAACTGATTCTTTTTAATAACCATACTGCAATATGAAGGCAAAGAAATGATTTAATTGTCTGGGAGGGAAAAGCCAAAATTGCTATAACTATATAACCAAGAAAACTATCTTTCAGGGCCTGAGTAAAGATACTTTCATACCAAGCACAATAATGTTTTCCATCAAAAGATCCTCACAAAAGGAAGTTCAAATTGCTATCCTTCTGATGGGAGAAAAATGATCCTAAGTGAAGCTTAATATCCAAGGACAAAGGCAAGAACAGAAATCAATAAATATGTACATAAAACTAAATGAAAATATATTCAGTCTAATAAGATTACCTAAGTTGTGGGATTGGTCAAAATAAGATGTAGAGAAATAACATGGTATAAGTTAAAATGAAGACAATCAAAATTAAAACACTGTAGCATCCAGGTTTGTTTTTAGGGGGATAAAAATGTTAACTCTGTATTTCAAGTAGATTTAAATATGACATTTATGAATAGCCATTATATTCTGAATGACTATATGCTTCATAGTAATATGGCTTCAAGATATATAAAGCACAGATGGGTAGAACTATAAAGACACACAAATAAAAAAAAACTGACCTGTTCATATCTCAGTTATTCTAAGTCAGTGGGTACAAATGATCTCCTAACACAGTCAATAAACTTTTCTTAATGGATAAATATAAGGTATTCTACTCAATAATTGGAAAACATACTTTTGGGGTTTTTCTCTTATCTGTCATATAAGTCATCACAAATTTAACGGCTTAAAAAAACTCCACAATTTTACAGATCAAAGTTCTTACAAGTCTCACCAGCCAAAACCAAGACACCAAGACCTCTCTCCTTATGGCAGAGCACTCTGGGAAAGCATCTGCTCCCAGGCTGTCTTGGGTTGTTGGCGGAATTCAGTTCCTGTTGTTGTAGGGTTGATGTCCCGTGTCCGCCTGGCTTTGGCCTGTGGTTGTTCTCAGCTCCTAGAAGCCACTCCACATTCCGTGGTTCGTGGACTCCTTCACTTTCAAAGCCAACAAAGGCAGTCATGTGTTTCTTCTGCCTCCCCTCGCCTATCTTCTCTCACATTTCTGATTATTAGGAAATATTTCTTCATTTGTAAGGGCTCGTGTATTTAGATTAGGCCTACCTGGATAATTGGAGACTCTCTCCCCCTTTCAAGGACTGTTTGCAGTCTTTTTTTTTTTTTGAGACAGGGTCTTGCTTTGTAGTTCAGGCTGGCTCTGAGCTCACTATGTAGCCTAAGCAAGCTTCGAACTCAGCAATCCTCCTGCCTCTGCCTCCCGAGTGCTGGGATGACAGGCGTGAGCCACCATGCCCGGCACTGTGGTATGTGGTATTGATGGCTGGTGGGCGTGAGTCTCCATGCCCAGCATTGTATGTGCTTACCGGGGATCGAACTCAGGACCTTGCGCTTGCGAGGCAGGCGCCGGAACCACTGAGCTAACCCTCCAGCCCTGGGGCTGTCTGCAGTCTTAAGCACGGGTGCAAAGTCCTTTTGGGGTGGACTGTGACATGGTCATGTGCTCTGGGCACGAGGATACAGACATTTTTGAAAGACCATGCTGTGTGTCATGTTTGCTATATGTTCACAGAACTCACAAAATCAAACTAACATGTGATTACAGAGCAAGTGTCTACAAATTCACATTCTGTGGCCAAAAGGCAATTAGGTTAAAAATAACACTAAGATAATAAAAAAGACATAATCTTCCAGATATTAAGAAACAGAATACTCATGGGTGAACTAAGAAATCAGAAAATATTTAAAAGTCAAATAATGAAAGCAACCCCTACCAAAACTTGTGGAGTACAGCCAAAGCACTTCCAAAGCACAAATTTGTAGCATTAAATGGTCAGAGGAGATGAAATACTATCTCAAGTTATCATCTTTTTCAAGATGTTGGAAAATGGAGCAGAATAAATAACAATTTAATAAAAATGGATGCTAAGAAAAGGAATGAATTAGAAAGCAAACACTAGTAGAGAGAATCAAAAAAGTCCACAAATATTCTTTTTTTTTCCTATGGATAGATGTCTAACAACTCAAGTACTATAACTTTTGTAAGTTTATAATAGTAATGATTCAACTCTTTCAATATATTTGATGTGATTCAAATAGAAAAGATGCCAGCTCTTAGTGAAGAGAAAATGAGCACTGTTCAAACCATTCTTTAGTAATTCTCTTTACAAATAAAGCACTTTAATTCTCTAAATTTCTAGTGTTTTAAACTATAGTGTACTAAAATATTAGTTTCAGTATTTCATTCTTTTCATGCATTTATAACTGACATGAAGATAGATTCTAATGTTTTGAAAAAAATTTAAAGGTCACAAAACAGTTGTAATTCTTCCCAGGTTTGTAGAGTTCTAGCTTCTTTAGTCCTTCCAGTATTTCTGTACCACCTTGCCCAAGCAAGGATTGCCGTGGAGTCTGTTGACTTCATGAACGTGTTTCTCTTAAAGAATTCAAACACAAGGTAGGAAACATTTTTTAATATGGTTAGCTTTCCTTAGGGCAAATTTTCTTTAGGGGACAGTTCTGCCTATAGCAAGATGATTAACACTAAGTAAGCTTATTAATATCTAAAGAGGACTGTTAACTGTAGAAAAATAGTTCCTTTATTGAAAGGTTGTCTGCGAGTCTAATTTATTAGCTCTGTCATCATCTGTGAACGGGAACATAAATCTTGCATGAGGGATCATAATGAAAAATACTTGGGATACTTGCCATTGCAAAATTCTCCACATACATTCCAAAGGTAAACACATATATCACCTTAGTCTCTTAAGCGGGAAAGTTTGATGACTTACATCCTAAAATATGAAACTCGATCACAGATCTCATGCGAAGGAAAATGATTCCAGAACTTTGAGTTTGTGATACAGCTTTGTGATACCAAACATGGGATGGGAATTGGAATGCCTAACACCAAACAAAGTAAAATGTTTTCGGAAAATGAAAGTAGTATAAGCATAATCTCTTTAGGAATAAGACCCAGAAAGTGTTTACCTACCTCCCTGTTCTTAAAATTAGGGGAAAGTTAGGCTCTGGAATGGATTTTAGGTCCTGGTGAGTCCACCAGACATGTCCAAATCAAATCGGTTTGAGAAAAGAGAGATTTGACTGTCTCTGTGTCTAGGGGCTCTAATAGCTTAATGCAGATTCTCAAGCTCTGAGTAGAAATCTGGACGGCTTCATTGCTCAGCTCTGCCTTTTCTGGCTGGTTGGCTTCACTCTCGAGTGAGTAACATAACCACAGAAGTCCTTTGGCTCGGCAGCTCCAGCCCAAAGAAGCTCTTGGATTCCTAACGAGGCCAACAGACTTCTAGCCTGGCTCTCGTCAGACTGACCGGATCCCTCTCCCGGCGTCAGTCACAGTGGCCAGAACTCCAACCCGTGTGCTCCCTGGGCCAGAGAGGAAGACAGCATGAGCTCCTGCAAACCCCACTGGATGCCTGATCACTGGAGGGTGTGGGGGTGTGGTTGCCCCCCAAAAGAAATCTGGTGTCCCCCAAAGAAGCATCAGTGTAAACAAGGCAGACAAGAGGGACAGATGACCACAACAGACTGTACAGAACTGGGAGACTTGAAGATCTTTGGAAATCGTTTCCAGACTAAACTCTACCTTTCCTGAGCAGAACACCCTGAATGGGCTGGGCTGTTTGCCCACATATAAGAAACAGCTATTCTGGGCTACTGAGTTCCACTCTGGGAAGCGGACCGCAGATTCATGTCGGGAGCACTGCGTCTGGTCCCCGCCAAGCTCCTCCTGACAGAAGAGAAGCCCAGAAGCCAAACGAGGCGCTGCCTTGCTGATTCTGTAATACTGGTGCCAGTGCAAAGCTGGGCACGGAGCTGGAGGGTCTGCAGACCTCCACGGACACCACCCACCCACACAGCAGTGGCTTCCTGGAGACGCTGAGCGCCGGTCGTGGTGACCGCTGACCCCCGCCACCAGCACACGCTGCTAATAGACCCTCAGGGTTGACGCTGCCCCAGGTGCGCCCTTCAGGGCCTCTCAGGTGAGGGTCTGCACAGAGCCTCACTTTTCCAAATGGCAGCCTTCTGCGTTCACAGTCCCGAGTTACCAAACCCCCGAGGGAATTTGTAAATTACTCAATTCCCTACGCCCCTATTTATATCCTAATGATAGGACATTAAGATGCAAATTAAACAGAAACTTGGTAAGCAAATCATGTCACTTTCTAATGGATGCATCAATAAACGTGCGCGGAGAGGCCCTGCGCTGTTGCCAAGCCCTGCGGCGGGACTTCAGAGGCCCACCTGCAAGCCCCGGGCGCTCCATGTGGCGGAAATTCTGTCTCGCCAAGGCCTTTCCGGTCGTTTCCTCCCCCTGCCTGGGCAAGGGCACACTTCAAAGCTACCCTCTGCCCACTCTGACGCTAACTGGCCCTGTGACTGGAGTGTCCAGGGGTGCTGGGGTGACTTGCAAGGCTCGTGAGGGGAACTCAGCCCCCAGGTAAACCCCATAACCCGCCAAGACCTGCTCCTGTTTCGGCTCCTGTTTCTGTTACTTCCTCTTTCGTTTTACTGTTCTTCACCAAAGGCTTGGCTATTATCCTCCAAATTAAGCCTCTTGCTCTTTCTTGGAGAAATTACAATATTCCTCCATCAAACGCATAGAAAGCTTTTACTGTGTTCTAGTCCTTGGCGAAAGGTCAGATACCCAGACATATGACATACAGTTTGACCCCTACGATGCAGTGACTGACAAATTCGGTCGCAGAAGCCAGTGATTTCAACAAGGCGTCTTGCGGTCTACCCTCCAATTTAGCCATCAAATTCTTATTAATATGGCTGTGCTCTTGGAAAGCCAGCAACCCAGAGCCTCGGATTCGCTGTGTGATCCTCAGCAAATCCTTTCCCCCTTTCCTGAGCCTGGCTGTCTTCATCTACAGAAGAACCACCGGCGGGGGGCTCTGAGGTCCCCGGCAGACGGAGCCCAGTGAGGACAGGCTCCTGGTCTGTGGCGCTCAGACCCGCAAAGCTCTGTACCTGTATGACCTAGCAGCGGGTCTAGACAACTGGCTGCAGGGAAAAATGAACAGCGCTGTCATTTTAGGGCTTAAATAGATACTGTTAAATTTTAACTTAAACCTGTATTTGCTATTAAAAACAAAACAGCAGCTGGCGACTCTTTTCAGTTTCTCTGATTTTCCTCCTCTCAGGACTTGCGTGATTTTCTGCAAACTCTTGAAAGAATTTGAGTCCATGCTCCATAGAACTGCACACTTACCTCCGTGTTGATTCCCTGGCTTCCTGGTGCGTTTCTTACCAAACCAGAGGACCATGCACAGAAGAGGGGGCCTGGTGTCCACATGAGGAGCTCAAGTCAGACCATCCTTGGAGGGAGGGCCGGCTGGGCACTGTTGAGACAGCCAATGGGGAGGTTAGCTGGGGCCAGAGGCAGGAGCCCAGTGAGCCGTCTTGGAGTCTCTGGTAACAAAAAATACCGGAGAGGCCTGTCTGCATCACATACCCTTTGGGTCATATTTTTATTTTATTTATTTATTTATTTATTTTGAGACAGGGTCTCACTTTGTAGTTCAGGCTGGCCCTGAGCTCACTATGGTGCCCAGGCAAGCTGCAGCGAACTCAGCAATCCTCCTGTCCCTGCCTCCCGAGTGCTGGGATTACAGGCGTGAGCCACCATGCCCAGCATTGTGGTATGCAGTGTTGATTGTTGGTGGGCGTGAGTCTCCATGCCCAGCATTCTACGTGGTTACCGGGATCGAACTCAGGACCTTGCGCTTGCGAGGCAGGCGCCGGAACCACTGAGCTAACCCTCCGGCCCTTTGGGTCATATTTTTAAAGATGGTGTCAGTGTGCACCACTTTCTTTCCCTGAAATTATTTTAGCAGTTCCAGTCAGCTTAGGCACAGTCACACAGACAGCACTGAATTTAGCTCGTGATCATTTGTTCTTTTGTTTAGCATCTTTCATTTGTTTTAACTCAACTGGGGGCCTGTGAAACCAGGACTCAGCTGACACAGGGTTTCCAAAATAGGGGAGAGACACGTGCTGAGAATTAGGCACAACAGTCTGTGGGTGTGGGTGTGTTTTTCTGAGAAAGGGCTAACAGCTTCCCATGGATTTCCAAAGGGATCTGTGACCCCTCCCCGGTGTGTTAAGTGTGCTGTTTGTACGTCCAAGTCCAGACAGCCAGGTCCTGCTGATGACCCTCTCCCCAGGACCTAACCTTGAGCTGGGTGCCAGTGTTCCAGCCTGTTCTACTTGCCACCTGCTCTAGAAAGGCTCGCTTCTGCTGTAAAGGACACTTTTCCTAGAGGGACTGTCCCAAAGATTCCCGTTTCACTCCTCCAACAGAGTAATCCAGAGATTCAAATCCGTCCATCAAACTGAAAACCCAAGAAAACAAGCCAGTGCTGATTTTTCCATATTCACTCAAATACAGGGGAATAACAACATCATAGGAGAATAAAAGGGAGCCCTTAGAACTGCTTGCCAGTGTTTGACAGTGGATACAGGTAAAGGGCCCCAGATGAAGGCTCAGGACAGCTAGACAGCTGAGCCTCAACAAAGCATGGGGCCCAATCACTGGGTCAAATGTTCAGCAGGTGAAGAGCAGAGCATGTCTGAGACTCGAGATGAGGTCTGCTCGGGGTGGCCACGTGGCAGTGTACCCCGGATCGGTGCCCTGTGCCTTTTGCCCTGAGTCAGCAGAATCACACAGTCAGGGTTCGGGCTTTTGAACACACATTATGTATCAGGGAAAGAGAATCAAGCGCTGTCTGGGGGGAAAGGCTGCAGCTGCTGACGACGCTCTGGAGAAACGGTGGGCTCAGGGGCCCATGAAGACAGTCGCCGAGTCTCAAGATGGGGCAGGGTCCGCGGGCAGAGGATGAGCTCGTTAAGGGCAGTCATCCACAGGCTGACCTGGGCATTCGTTCAGGGACCCTTACCATTCCCCACTTGTCAGAGGGGTGTCTGGGCATCAGGGCTTCATTCTCAACAACGTGCCAAGTCGCTGTGCCCGGTCTTCTCTTCGCTCCTCTCTCTCCCACAGCCCCTGGCTCCTCCCCTCTTGGCTCCATTTCCTGCTTGTGTTCTGTTCCTGTCTCTCAGGAACACTGACAACTTGGCTAGCTCCGTTTTTCAACCTGGTTTGGAGTGTGGGCACTCCCTGAGGGCCATGTTGAAGTTTGGGAGGCTGAGGCAGGAGGATTATAAGTCTGACCCCACCTGGGCAACTTAATGACTTAGAAAGACCCTGTCTCAAAATAAAAAGAAATATATGAAGGGCTAAGCGATGTAGCTCAGGACCAAGGCCCTGGGTTTAATCCCCAGTAATGCAAAAAGAAAAAGTAAAACTTCCTAAGGAGCTAAAATGTCCCTGTGCCCTGACCCAGAAGTCCTTTCCCTGCCATGGAGCTATGGTGTGGCCATGCCCGTGTCGGGAGAGCCCCGGGCCAGAGCAGCCAGAGGGGAACCAGGGCGGCCAGTGCCCTGGCACTGAGGACCCTCCGGGGGTCTCCTCTGAGTCAATGTCAGTGAGTTACGGCAGCTGCGAATAGACACCGGGACTCCTAAGACCCAGCGTCCCCTCCAAACAGCCAGAGCAGAAGGACACACGTGAGGCACCGCCCAAGAGCCGAGGGAGGTTTCGCGAGTCGAGTCTGACGTAGGTGGGGACCAGGGAGGGTTCTTCCGTGCGTTACTTTATACTGCGTCCAAATCTCTCCCCTCTGCGTTTCCAGACGATGCCACACACGTCAGTGGGGGGCCCATCTGTCATTTCCTCCTAAAATACGGAAACAGATGAGCCCGAAGGGGGACATGTACCTGGGCTGCTGTATCACAGCCTGATTTGCGAGCCTGGAGATGCCGGCACGTGGGCCGGGGAGCACACGTGCTGTGTGCAGGCCCCGCCCCGGTGCAGAGCAATTTGCACACTTGTTCGCTCATTTGATCACCACCAAAACGCTCTGTGGTGAGGACGTTGGGGAGATCGGTCAGGATTTTAGGATCTGGGGAGCGGCAGGGCCGGGGTGCCCTCAGGGCACTGGCAGCACACAGCGGGAAGAGCTACCACAGGTGCATCTCCTCTTCGTCCTCTGTGTGGTCCTTGGGAGGCCCCGGGGTGTCACCCGCTCCTCACACCTGCACACACCTGGTGCCTAATAGGCACGGAGTAAGTGAATGAAGACATGTTGGTCTTTAAATAGCTTTATATTAAATCAGTTATATCTGCTCATCCTGACGATCATAAATTCTAGAGCAGAAAGTTTCCAAATTCAGGCAGAGCTGCCGGGTAAGCGCACAGCAGGCAAAGAGGGAAGAAACACACTTCCTTCGGCCAGCCTCACCTTGCTGATAAAATTCGATTCCTGTGCCATCCGCTGGTGGCCTTAGTTTCTAACTCTGGAGCACAAAGTGGCATCCTTCCTAGCTGGCTGCAGGGCACCTCAGAAGTGCCGGCCAGGGGAACTCTTCTCACTCTCCAGGAAGGCAGTGGCATTCAAACGCTTCGATTGCTTCAGGATCTCACCCAGTCTTCTTGTTACTGATTTTGGAGAAATTGAGTTTTCCCAGCTCCCATTCTAGGTGGTCTTGATCGACAGAATGGATAATACTGTTTCTAGAGTGATTCTACTTACTTAAGGTCCTTGTTCATCAACTGGGCACTTCTAAGAAGGGGGAGAAGAGGGAAAGGGAGAAGGGAGGGGCAGAGAGGAAAAGAAGGATGGAAGGAAAACAAGGGAGGAGGAAGAGAGGAAGGGAGAAAAATCTGGCTTGTTTAAGAGCACAGAGGGGGTCCCCAAAGTCCTAATGCCCCCCGGGAGTTTCTCCGAGGATCATTGCTGCCGTGAGTGTCTGACAGGAAATGGCCCACGTATGCAACCACCTTTTAAAAAATACTTGAATCTGAGGTGAGCTGTGTAAATCCCCCATAGGTATTTAAATATTTTAGAATACATTATAATACATTGGTGTCAGGAGTCATTCCTATTGACTTTACCCAGTGCAAGTTTTAAGACTATCTGTGTTCTTGAAAATCGCCTTCAGACCCCGGCCAGCTGTCCTCCGTATGACATATGTGGGTCGCGTTTTCTCTGCGCACGCACAAGGAGCTCCCGCTGGGTTCCCTCTGTCTCTCTGTGTCCTTCCCACTTCTGTGCCTTTGTCCGGGGTCTGGCACGGAGTGAAGAACTGAGCAGAGTGTGTTTGTGTAAATGAGTAAATTCTGAAAAGAGCCGTGAGGCTAGGGTCCACTTCCCACCCCACTGTGGTTTTCTGTGCAATCTCGAGAAGATCCCCTTACATTTGGGGCTCTTGGCTTCTTTGCCAGTCCACCGATCGGGACAGGGTGGCTGCCATTTACGGCAGCTGACCCTGCTCACTGCTTGTGGATCCACGTGGCTCTCATCAGCTACGGACAAAGGTCACTCTGTCTTCATAGTGAGCCACGGGGTGCCCAGGGATCCTACTGCCCGGCCACCTCCTGCACAGCTCGGGAAAAACACACACATGTGTCCCTGGGGTCTGCAGAGAAGCTTCTAGGAGCAGCCAGGCCCCTCGGGCTGAAACATACCCATCTCACACTGGTCACTCTGAGCTCTGAAGCCCCGTGCTTTAGGCGAGCCTTGCCTTTGAAGAGTTCTAATTTGGTTTAAACGCTCTCTTATCCAATAAAAACTGAGCAACAGAAGAGATGTGGGGACAGGAAGGACTCTTCATGAAGAAGGGGAGGCCGGAACCCAGATCGCTTTGCCCCCAGACCCCGTGGCCAGTCACCAAGCACCGCCACTCTTGAGTAGGATCCCTTTCAGGTTAACAGGGAGGGAAACGGTCTAATGCAACGTGGATTAAGATATCACTACCTGCTGTCTTCAGGGAACTGAGCCCTTAATTCCATTCAGCACTTGGGAGGCCCGGGGAGTGACTTCCTTGCCTGGGATTCTTGGGAGCTGAACTATGAACAGGGATCATTTTTGCCAATTTGAAAAGCGTCTGCTGCCAGGGATTTAGCTCAAGTGGTACTGCACCTACCTTGGAAGCACAAGGGCCTGAGTTCGAGTCTCAGTACCACACACACACACATTTTTTAAAAGGATGAGGAAAAGAAAACATTGTATTGAGTTGTTCTAAAGATTAAATGAGATGTATAAAGAGCTTGCAAAGTAGAACCCAGGACATAGAAAACAGTCAATAAATTATATTTTTTTAATTTTTCATATCTCCACCATCATGTACACTGGGAATTAAATCAAAGGTCTTCATATTGGGCTACATTCCTAGCCCTTTTACAATTTTTTTTTTTTTTTTAGATAGGGTCTCAATAAGTTGCCCAGCCTGGGCCTGAAGTTGCTGTCCTCCTGCCTCAGCCTCCCTGCTGCGCCTGGGCTACTGCTTATGTCTTCATCAATATCCAGCATCTCTCTCCTGCTGCAGTGGCCCCAGTGGGATGAGAGGTTTCAGAATCTCTTTCTTTTTTGGCTCAAAGAATATGAACCTTCATGTGCAGAATACATTTGCATCCTCAAACGGAACTGTCTACCTGTAACAGGTTTGGAAGGCTGGGTCGGTGGTTGAAGTGTAGAGGTTTGTATTCCTTCAATTCTATTCATGTGTGCTGGAGCCGGCCGCACAAAACAGCAGGGTCGTGAAGACGAGGGACGCGGATTAAGAAAAGAAGACAGGAAAATGGGCTCGGGAGGACCTCTCAGTCAATACTGAGCAGGCCCTGAGTTTATTCTTCAGTGCTCTGTTATATTTCTAGCTACGGTGCTTACACGCAAGGTTTACAATTGGCGATGTGGTTAGTGGTTAACATATAGGTTTAGCATGATTAGAACCCAAATCTACAGGAACTCAAAATACAAAGATAACTTTGGCAGACAGTACTTAAATATTTCTGGAATGTGCTCTCTCTGCTCCTAAAACTTTTCCCCAGGTGATTGGCAAGTTTCCAATCTA
Source organism: Thryonomys swinderianus (assembly GCA_004025085.1). Lineage (NCBI taxonomy): Eukaryota > Metazoa > Chordata > Mammalia > Rodentia > Thryonomyidae > Thryonomys > Thryonomys swinderianus. The sequence goes on along the minus strand of PVIC010001787.1, from coordinate 37,765 downwards.
ATGCTAAAGACTAGCCCAGCCTCACAAGGCACAAGTCTTTGTCTCTTAGAATACTTCCCTATTTCCTACTCTTGAGAAGTTACTTCTCTTTCTCATTTTATTTTATTTAATCACTAAAACAGTATCCTTTATCATTGATGCATAGTCAGTAAATCAAGCAGAGACTGTATTAGAGAAGAACAGCAAACTCCTAACAGAAGGAGCAAGGGAAGGCGACTCTGGGCCAGAGGTTGATTACCGTAAGACTTCTTTGATCAGGCATCCCAGTGCAGGGATCCAAAGGTCGCAGAGCATCTTGGGAGCTGGGCAGCACTGTTTGGTGTAGTGCAGATCTCGCAGCTGCTAGTTGGTGCAGCACCCAGTGCAGATCTCCAGCCTGAAAAGTCTCCTCTAGCAGGGTCTGCTCCCCACACATGTGGAGATTGAATTCCTGATGTTGCAGTGGTAAGAGGTGAGGCCTTTAAGCCACGTGCAGGTTCTGAGCGCTCCGCCCACATGAGTGGACCCCTCTCCTTAGAAAAAGGCCTGAGGGAGCCTGTTTGGTCTTCCTCTGTGTTCCCCCTTCCTGCCTTGTGAGAACAAGGGTGTTCATCCCTTCTTCTGCCGTGTGAGGCCGCAAGAGATGCAAACTTTGAGGTAGGCAATGGATTCCTCAGCTTCCAGAATGGTGAGAAATAAATTTGTGTTATTTATAAAATATTCAGCCTACAGTATTTTGTTACACGACTGTGACTGACTAAGGCACACACTGAATTCTTACTTTCATGTACTGAATCACCTTCCAGTGATAGCCCATGTTTCCTTGTTTCCTCCAGGATATTCAATTTCAGTTATTCTGTCCCATGGTGAGATTACATGACAATGAGACTTGGCTACTGGTACAGGAACATGGTCCTTCTCTCTCCAATACTATTGTCTTTGTTATTTTTTGTTGTTGTTGTTGCTGGGACAAAATACCCAACACTTTCATGTTGAAGGGGAAACATATCTTGGCTCACAATTTGAAGAGATGTCAGTCCATAGTCAGCTGATTCCAAGGCAGCACAGCATGGCAAAGGGGCACGGTGGAAGAGAAGCAGTCCATGGCAGGGTGGACAGGAAGCAGCAGCAGTAGCAGCAGCAGCAGCAGCAGCAGCCACCGCTGCAGCAGTAAACCTTTCTTTCTCTTTTTATTCCACACGGGCTACCATCTCTTTGGTTGGTGCCACCCACACCTAACATGGACCTTCCCATTAACCACACCCAGAGTAGGCTACACCAAACAGTGAGTTGATCCGGTTATCACACACCCTTAATTCCAGTATCACAGACCCATGATCCCACCATCTCCAAAAGCTCCACCTATGGGTGTACGAGGCTGTGAGGAGACATCTGGATGTGAGCCATATCAACCGCCGTACCTTTGTGATTGACTTTCTTTGAGGTAGCTCTGATGTGTTGGGGAACTGATGAGGCTGTCTTGGAATCCTTGTCTTTTTCTAACTTGGTGAGAAGGGCAGGAAGGCGTGGTGTCTCCTCAACAATGCAGCAGTTTCTACAGCATCTCTGGGCTGCGGTGAAGGGCTTACCTCCTGGTCTGACTCTGCACTCCTCCTGTACCATCACGATCAGAACAACGGGGCAGGGAAATAAGGCTGTCACTTCTGGCTTCTACAACCTGACAGGCCCCTAATTCTCCTTGGGCCGGGTTGGCCAACAGGACCTGGCTGGTTACATGTGCATCCAGGGGGGCGTGTGAGCTGGCAACCCAGAGCCGCCAGGAGATTGCCAAGCTCAGATGCCAGGGAACTCAGGCTTCCTGAGGGCCAGGTCCTGAACTCCACCTCAAAGAGGTCCTCACCCTTCCGGCGTGGAAACGTGCTGGAGAATGGGCTCCTTGGTACTCTGCCCCAGAACTGTCAACTGAGAGTCTTCCCAAAACAGCCAAGCCATTCATGGCTCCTTCCTCTTCACGCCCAGCTGTCCTGCTGTCCAGCTCGGGACAGAGGAAGAATTGAGTGAATCAGCAACCAATTAAATTTACATGTTCTGCATTTTCAGAGACTCAGAGAGTGAGGTACCCACAAGAGCCTGGACTCGCAGACCACGGGCCTGGACAGGCCGCACCCTTGAGCAGAGGGGCCCCTCAGAGGCAGGTGTCAAACCTTTCCACTCCCCGCCCCGGGCTTGCCATGTCTTTCCAAGGGCAAGTCACCAAACTGGTCACAGCTGCCCCGGGACTCAGTTTTGTTGTCTGCACCACAGAGTGATAGCACAGCGGCCTCCTGAAGAAACTGTGGGCCCCGCCTGTGACCACTCGGGGAAAGGTGCCTCTGGAACATCACGGCGTGTGGGAATGCCCATGTGTTCAGGTGTGGAATTTACAGAGGGCGCAGAGTGGTGGAGAGGCAGGAAGAGGCAGGACGGGGCCTCAGGAGATGGAAAGAGCAAAGGGTGCCGGGACGCCCACACGTATCCTTTATGCTTCGGCCACAGGGTCAGTCAAGAGGGAATAAAGAGGACTTGCACTTTAAGTAAATTGCTTTTCCTTTGCTCCCGAATCATTGCTTCAGAGCTTACCAAGCACATATGCTGACTCTGCCCTTATTTCATCGGAGGCAGCCAAGCGGTGCTCGCCGTGCATAGCAGAGACGTTGCTGCGTGAGTGCCAACAGCTGGCTCTACAGATGTTGGCAACAGCTGTACGGTGTCATTCTAAGATGTGTGAGTCCCCTTCTCCCTCTTCCTCTTTGCTCTTACAAACTTTGACGTCTGTGTACAAAGTGACTTTAACTTTCTGTTTAAATTCATTTTGAAATTATACCCAGGCGTATCCAGTCACCTTTATAAAATTAGGTGCGGTTTGCTGCGAAGTCTGAGGTAAAAATAAGTGCTTACATCAAATTATTAGTCAAAGAAGTCTCACCTGAAGTCACGATCCTGTTTGCTAATTACTTGCAGCAAAAGATCTGAACAGTAGGTCAGCTTTCTAAATCATCAGGCCCCCGCAGAGAGATTTTAGCAGGAAATCTGTAGATAAAATGGACGGTCAATATTTCTTAGAGTAATTGTGCTTTTAGATAATGAATCCCAAACATCAAATGGGCTGGAGCAGCTGCTGATTTGCACACGTGTGTCCTGCATCAGACTGACCGCTTGCTGGGCACGTACCTGGTGTCAGCCATGCACCTTGTGAAATGGATGGACACTCACGGTCCATCACTGTTCGGCCTGGACACCCATGACCCATGCACACTACCGGATGAAGGCAGGAAGGGACAAGAATAAAACAGGGATAGTTATAGTGACACTCAGAGACTCCGTCACCACGCTGGCCTGCTCATTTCAAGGTGGACCGCTTTGTTTCTCCCCGGACCTTGTGTTCATCCAACACAGAGATCAAGGAAGGACCACAAGGGAAAACTTGGAAGTAATCACTTGTCTGTAAATACTTGGAGGTAAAAACTTGACACTGGAATTAATCATTTTGAGGTTTAAAAAAGGAAGGGCCTACTTCAGTTTATGTACGGTCACTTTGTCTGGTATTGTTTGTTTTTGTTATTTTATTTATGTATTTTTGAGACAGTGTCTCTCTATGTTGCCCAGGCTGGGCATGGACTTCTGGGCCCCAATGATTCTCCTGCCTCAGCCTCCCAAGCAGCTGGGACTGCACATGCGTGGCAGGTTTATTTTAAATATGATCCACTCTTATTTGCCACGTGTGGGTGAGAGCCACAGTTTCTTTTCCTTGGACCGGACCAGGATTGAACTCTGCACAGAGACAATCACTTGTCACCTTAGAATGGGTGAAAGGGAAGAATTTCAACACAAGCACATTTTACTCTACCAATTACAGTGTTTGTTAAACTGTGTTTGTTTTAGTAGTGGAACTTAAAGAAATAAAATATTAAGGAGGAAACTCCCAGTAGCAGAAAATATTGGTGATTTGGCAAGAACACACTGATTTTCTTTTTACTGCAGTGTGTGTGTGTGTGTGTGTGTGTGAGAGAGAGAGAGAGAGAGAGAGAGAGTGAGAGAGAGAGACAGTGAGAGAGAAAGAGACAGAGATCAGGGGAGACTATAGACTGCCCTCAGCCTGTTTTGGTCCACACTAACTCATCATGATATTTAGACATTTCTGGGGTTGTGTGTAGACATGGACTAGTAGTCGCGGACCTCCTTCTGACTCTGACTGGGATGATTCTAGGGCATAAATCACACTGTAGAAGTCCCTGCTCACCAGGGACTCCCCTCTGTGGGGCTTTACCTGACACTGCACCTGGGTTTGGCCACTCCATTTCTCGGAAGGAGGAGAGGGCTTCTCTGAGTTGGCAGAAACTGCACCATGCAGTAAGGCACAACTGCGCTGAGTAGGAGGAACCTGAGACATGACAGGCCCTGCACCCAGCCCTTGTTCAAATGCAAGTAAAGCAGGCACCTTAAAATAATTTCCATGGTAAGTGAGATCATAAGGCATAGGGTGAGGTGTGGTCATAAAATATGGTGAGTGTTTAAGTTTTTAAAAAATTTATTAGAGTGAAAGATATTCTCTTTGTGTGTTTAGTCATGCTATTAATGGCCACCTCTAGGTCCTGAAGTGACTCAAAACATTTACTTTTCATGGTCATTTGACTTTGGAAAAGAGTCAGAAATCATATACTGACAGGTCTAGTGAATATGGTGAACGAATATACATCATAATGTTTTGGTATTTCTGTCAAACAGAGAGAAATTCCTGTAAATGTTCTCAATTAATTCAGACTATGGGAGTAGCCATGAAAAGACCCTTACAAAATTTTCCAAAACTTTCAAAAAGTAGCAAGAATGCTGATGTGATAAATGTGTTCAAAGCAAGAAAGACTACCTTCAAGGGAGGTTAATGGTGATACGTCTTCTACTCTAAAAATTTTCTTAAATGTAGCCAGGCTTACGCCTGTAATCCCAGCACTCGGAAGGCAGAGGCAGGAGGATTGCTGAGTTCGAGGCTTGCCTGGGATACATAGTAAGCTCAGGGCCAGCCTGAACTACAAAGTGAGACCCTGTCTCAAAAAAAAAAAAAAAAAAAGTAAAAAAAAAATATTTTTCTTAAATGTAAACATTCACTGTATCTTGTGAACATGCTTCATATGTGTCCTGAAAAGGACTCTTAGAAAATGTGCTTTAGAAGGTGTCTTTTACAAGTTTAGAAAGGGTGAACATGCAAGGGTCCAGACGTTGGTCATCGATTTTGCAGCCCTTCCAGTCTTCAACCTTCCTTTCCCTGTGCTTCACACCATGAAACTCCTTGTTCTCAGAATCACACTTCTTGAATCAGATCCACTCTCAGAGATCAACTCCTTCCAGCAATCATCCTGCCTACCAGCCCAGCTCCAAGCATTGCTTTGCCTTTGTAATTCTCTGGATTTTTTTTTTTTGAGACAGGGTCTTTCTTTGTAGTTTAGGCTGGTCCTGAGCTCACTATGTAGCCCAGGCAATCCTCAAACTCAGCAATCCTCCTGCCTCTGCCTCCCCAGTGCTAGGATAACAGGTGTGAGCCACCATGCCCAGCACTGTGCTATGTGGTACTAATTGCTGGTGGGTGTAAGTCACTATGCTCGGTATTATTCTATCAGGGATTGAACTCAGGACCTCACGCTTGCTAGGCAGGTGCTGGAACCAGTGAGCTAAATCTTGGACACTAATTCTTTGGATTTTATACCCAGCACAACTATTCTGGTCATCCATGAGTCTACTTCTCAGCTCTGTCACTCAAGATCCCTTAGAGAAATCTTTTTCTTGGTTTGGGTCCTGCAGACTCTTCCACCCTAGAATGGGCCCACTAGGATTATTCATACCTTGAAGTGGAGTCTGGCTAGACTTTTGTGAAAAGTTATACCTTTCCCTACCTTTCACAGAACTTTCCTTCCTTTGACATACTACATATATTATTTATTTGTACCTTGTACCTCCTACTGAGATAGAAGTTCCATGAGAATTGGATTTTTGGAATCTAATTTTTCTTTACTATAACTTCAGCTGCTGGCACATAAAAATACTTAATAAATATCTTTAAAATATTTCTAAGGTAAAACAAAGAAATGCCCTTATCTTCTTTTTTCCCTCTTTTAAACAAATTTATTAGTACATGGTTGCAGTACATGAAGTTTACATTCATTCTGGGGAGTAGGTAGATATATATAACACAACTTACTTCTTTTTTAAATTCCCTTCCCCATTTCACACACCTCTCTTCACCTCTAAACCCCCTTTCCTCATTTTCATTCTTGTTGTTGGTCTTAGGTCATGCTTATACATATACTGTTTAAGTTTTATAGTAGGTGTTTGATACCTGTACATTTTAATTCTTCTTATTTTCTGTTGTCTCTCTCTCTCCCCTCACTTTTTTTTTTTTGAGTCAGGGTCTTGCTTTGTAGTTCAGGCTGGCCCTGAGCTCACTATGTAGCCCAGGCAAGCCTCAAACTCAGCAATCCTCCTGCCTCTGCCTCCCGAGTGCTGGGATTACAGGTGTGAGCCACCACGCCCAGCTCTCCCCTCACTCTTGATCTCCTGGACTCCATTTGTTAGGGCTCCTATCTAGGTCCCCTCAAAGCTTCATACTCTCATAGGTGGTCTTTTCAGAGCTGGTTAGGTCTAGAGCAGTGGTGATGAATCTATAGTATGTGTGCTGCAACAGACATATAGAGCCCTCTTTGTTGGCGCTAGAGCCAAGTTGCTCCAGCGTCTTCCCAGGAGGCAAACATCAGATTTAATTCCATAGAGGTAATTTGTGAAAAAGAAGTAGGTTTTGGGTTGTTGTTTGGGTGCTCAGCCTCTAAAATGTTCATCATCCTGGTCTAGTGTGTGTGATACTGGGATTAAGGGTATGTGTACTAAATTAGTTCACTGATTGGAATGAGTATAATTCTGGGTGTGACTGAATGGATTTACTGAAGATAGAAGCCCCACGGTGGGTGTCAGTGGTACCATCCAAAGGGGAAAGGCAGGTTTCTTCTCATCTTCAGGGCGCTTCGGGAACAATGCCCTGCCTTGGAGCCAGCCGACTATGGCCTCAAACCTCTACAAACTATGAATTTAAATAAACCTTTCATCTTTTTTTTTTTTTTGCTTTTTGGAGACAGGGTCTCACTTCGTAGTTCAGGCTGGCCCTGAGCTCACTATGGTGCCCAGGCAAGCCGCCACAAACTCAGCAAACCTCCCGTCTCTGCCTCCCGAGAGCTGGGATTACAGGCATGAGCCACCACGTCCGGCTCTGTGGTATGCGGTGTTGATTGTTGGTGGGCGTGTCTCCATGCCCAGCATTTTATGTGGTTACTGGGGATCGAACTCAGGTCCTTGCGCTGGCGGGGCAGGCGCTGGAACAACTGAGCTAACCCTCCGGCCCAAACCTTTCATCTTTTAACTTGGAGGTGTAAGGTATTTTGTCTCAGTGGTGAGGAAAGTAACTAAAACACCTTCCCATTTGCAAGAGATCTATCCTCTCGTTTCCTTTTATCCACCTTTTGTTTTGTTCTTTCTTTGTACTTTGCCTTACTCAAATGAGAGCTGCCAGATGGTTTTGAGACTATACCTCACATATTTTACTCAATGCTATATTTTCTAATTAATCCATTTTCCTACAGAGCTTTCAAATATACCTTTCTCTATAGCTGTGTAGTAGTCTTTTATATATAAATATCACCTTTTCTTTGTCCATTTATTTGTTGATGGGCGTACAGACTGTTCCAGGATTTAGCCGTTATGAATCGTGTTGCTATAAACATTGGTATTCCTGTATCATTATAATATGAGGTGTTTACCACTTTTGTCCCTGTTTTCTTAAGGACTCTTTTTTATAGTATAGTCTGTCTTTGGCTAAAGTTTCAATTTAAAGATAATAAATCGTGTGGGTTTTATTTTCTAACATGTCAGGAGAAAAAAGTAGGAGGCAGAAGGAGAGAAATCAGATCCTCTTAGATAAAAAACACCTGTGTTTTAGCTGTCTTTAATATCAATAGAGAGAAAATAGACTATAGACTGAACAACATGAGCTTGTAACAGTGCTTCTTAAAAAAGTGTATAGTATGGGCAGTAAATGTGTAAAATGGTATAACAGTCTTAGAACTTTGACACAGAATTCTTTTTCTGTGGTGCTTTATAAACTTTACTTATGCTCGGACTGTGCTTCCCTCTGGGCACCTCTCTCCACCACCCGGGCCTTCCTCTGCCCCTCACCTCAACCAGACATGCTCTCATTGGGTGTTTCAGCCTGGTGGTTCCTGCTCCCTGAATGCTCCCTCAAACCCATCCCATGAAGTGCCTTCCTTCTCGCCATTTTTCGGTGAGTTATAACATATGTGCAGATAAGTGAATCTCTCTTACACAATGCAAAGGCTCGAAAGGATATTAGCAGAGGTGATAGGGTTTCTCTGAGTTTTAAAAAATAGTTCTTGCAGCAGAAGGGAAGAGAAATGGTGCAAGAAAGCTAAGATAAAGAGAGGCTAGTTTTGAGGTGCTTTTTCAGCATGGGATGAGAAGTCACTAAGACTTCAACTGAAGTGCTGGCCACAGGATAGGAGAGAGGGAACAGAGACAGGAAACAGATCCATTTGGCTTGTCTGGGTACCTGGAGTGGTTTATGAAGCCCTTCCCTTATACAATCATCATAGGATTTACTCGATTTAGAAACAGGAGACTCTTTAACTATTTTTCACTAATTAAATCTGCAATGGTGATTTTTTTAGGAAGTCTAAGGTCTCGGCCATTCCATCCCCAAAGCTCCCTTCCCCATTTACAACCTTGATGATTTTGATGCACTGTAACTAATAACACTCCTTCATGTTTGATCTCAGTCTTCCTCTTGCTTTTCCCCAGCTAGTATATAAATAAAAGATTGAGCTGCTGATTAATGACCTTATATGTGGCACTCTGGGATGTCTAAAGGAATTTTCCAAATGCCCAGACAGCTCTATAATGTCATATTTAAATTAGAGGCTGAATCTTTAAAAGGCTGTCCTCTGTTGTGAAGGTTGATTGCAAGGATGGTAATAAGACCTAATTTCCTTTTAAGAAAATATAGAAATATTGTCTTTTAATGTCAAGAAAAGAGTATGAGACACAACACTTTCAATGGGCATAAATGCGAGCCTCGACTTTAGGTCCATACAGTGGGCCCTTTATTGAAAGTGTACCTTCACGGGACAGTCTAGGAATGGATGGCGATATTGGTTTGTTTTAATTTTAACTGTTTTTGTCCCTAGAAACTCACATCTTCCTTCTTTGGCTTTTTTTCCTGGGTACTGACATTGTCTCTTAGGCACCAATAGTTGGCACTGATCTCATTGTATAGAAAAACGTACTTCCTTTCAGAGAAATAAAACAATGGGTAGAACGAGCTGACCAGACCTGAGACCCCATGTAGAAGTACAGTAGCAGGGTCAGGGTTCAGGGACAGCTCTCAGTCACCTTGGTCTTGACCAATAGCCAAAGCAACACAGTTCTAACAAGAGGGTTGATAAAGCTGATAGGATTAAGCATGTTGTAAGTGCTAAGTACTTAGCATACTGCATCTTATTTAGTCTTCTCTACACTATCAGGCAGATAAATATACTGTTGGTATCCACGGTCACCCTACTGGGAAGGGGCAGAGTAAGGATCCAACCCAGTGTGGTTTGACACCAGTGAATGTGGTTTTGCTGCTGTTATACTGCAAGGATCTGCGGTACCATGTGTATTTATACTTAAACTTAGTCCAAGATGCCTTTCTCTTTGTAAATTATACCTTAGACATTTTAACATATAGCAAAAGGAAGATAAGCACTACTTGAATTGGAATTTATAACCTAAACAGAATGTCTGATTCTTAGGGATGTGTGAACAAGAGTTATACAGATCTCAAACTTTCCAGGACAGTTCAATTTATAATATTCTCTCTATTCCAATAAATATCATTCCTTTCAACTTTTAGATGAAAAACTGGGGTCATGGTAACCACAATAATCTTTTTTAAGCAATGAAAAAGGACATTCACTTTTACCTCCAGGGACTTTAAAGACCTAAATTTTATGAAGAGCACACTGGGTGGTGCTGTGGCCATACCCTATTTTGAGGCCACTGGTCACTTTAAGAGTTCTTATGTTGTGATATATTACCTCACCCCAAAGAAGAGCTTAATGTTACTGAGGAGCCCTAAAGCTCCCATAGAAAATAATAAATTGTTTCTTTAAGTAAAATAAAATATTTTCTGAAAATGACAAAATTTTGAATGTTCATCATGGAGAAAAAAATGTAAGAGTTAAGAGAAACAGAATGGTCTTGCATTTTGAATATATTTAAATATTTCACTAACTAAAGTAATATTGTCCTGATGCAAAAACTGACAGATAATTATATGCTGATATATACATTTACCTATATCACTATATCTCTATTTAATTACATATATAATGAAAGAATAGTGGATGGATGGTTAATTAAATTAGGAAACATTCATAAGTTCATGTTATACTATCATTAAACATCTTTTCAAAGACTTTCCAGACATGGAAGGAAATATTTGCAGTGAGAAAAACAGAATACAAAATTTCATATGAGTTAGAGCTAGTGCTCACTTTTTAAACTTTTTTTTGTTTTTTTTTTTTTGAGACAGGGTCTCGCTTTGTAGTTCAGGCTGGCCCTGAGCTCACTATGTAGTCCAGGCAAGCCTTGAACTCAGCAATCCTCCTGTCTCTGCCTCCTGAGTGCTGGGATGACAGGCGTGAGCCACCACGCCCAGCACTGTGATATGTGGTATTGATGGCTGGTGGGCGTGAGTCTCCACACCCAGCATTGTATGTGGGTACCAGAGATCGAACTCAGGACCTTGCGCTTGCAAGGCAGGCACCGGAACCACTGCAATAACCCTCCGGCTCTTAAAATTATTTTTTAATTGACAGATAACTGTATATTTCTATACAGTAAAATGCAAAGCTATGATACATTTATACATTGTATGCATATTATATAACGGTGAACTCAGGATATTTAGGTTGTTATTGCCTGTGTCTAGGTCTCCCTCAAAGCCTCATCTATCATAGGTGGGCTTTTTCAGGAGCAGCTACATCTAGGTTGTGTAATACTGTGATAAGTGTATGATTCTGGAAGGAAGGGCGTGTGCTAATTTACTCCACTGACCGGTTTGGCTTAGCTTTAGGTGTGGATACTGGGAAGATTCACCCTGGGTACCACCCAAAGTGCAGATAGCCTGAGAGAGATAAAAGGCCCCTCCTGCTGCTGCTTCTTTGCTGCTTGCTGCCTTCTGCCCACCATGAACTGTTTCTCCTCTGTGATGCCCCTGTTTCCAGGCCACCTGCCTTGGAGCCAGCCAAATATGAACTGAAACCTCTAGAAACTGGGAGCAACAATAAACCTTTCTTCCTTTGAGTGTCAGGTATTTTGTCTCAGCAATAAGAAAATTATTAAGGCATCATGATATCAAACATTGATTATTTCTTTGTAATTTTTAAAGTTTGCTATTCTATCTTTATACAGTATTTTAAATTATACAATAGTTTTTAAGAATCATCTGTCTGTGGAACAGAATACTAGAATGTGTTCCTCCCATCTGGCTGTAACTTTGTACCAGCCAACTCATGTCTCCCCTCCCCTTTATAACCACTATTCTGCTGTCTACTTCTATGAGTTCAGCTTTTTTAGATCCTATATATGAGTGGAGCCATGTGGCATTTGTCTTTTTGTGCCGGGCTTATTTCACTTAACATTATGACCTGATCTCACTTTTTTTTTAAATTCATCCAACACATCCACTGATCATTTATAATTTATTATCATTTATAATGTGCCAGGAACTCTCCTGGATGCCAAAGATAAAAAGACACCTTGATGTTAATGGGATTGTCCTTGGCTGTTAAGATGATAGGAGATCCTTATTAGTTTGTAATACTTTTTCTAAACATTTCAAATTTGTTCACAGCCAGTTCTATAGCAAGGTAGCATCAAGCCTGTTATTTGACAGCAGCCATGGTAATATGTTATTAACAATAGTTGATGCTGACAGAGCCCCTATTTTCCTGTTGCAAGGGGAAAATCCATGGCATCTTTCCAATGATGCTTTGATACTGTTCTTTTGTCTTTTTTTTGAGACAGGGTCTCACTTTGTAGTTCAGGCTGGCCCTGAACTCACTATGTAGCCCAGGCAAGCCTCGAACTCAGCAATCCTCCTGCCTCTGCCTCCTGAGTGCTGGGATTACAGGTATGAGCCACCATGCCTGGCACTGTGGTATGTGGTACTGATTGCTGGTGGGTGTGAGTCACCACACCCAGCATTGTTGTATGTGGTTACCCAGGATTGAACCAAGGACTTTGCATTTGCTGGGCAGGTGCCAGAATCACTGAGCTCAATCTCTAGCCCAAGGTGAGTACTGTTCTCCGCATTTCACACTCAGATCCAGCACTGGGAGCTTTAGCAATTCACCTCAGCCAATTATTCTTGGAGGGGAGGAATGAGCCTACATAGGACACTTGCAATGTTGGCAGGTATTTTGGCTCATCATACCAGCAGGAAGGGCAGGGTAGCAGCCAGGGACACTGTTAAATACTCTCAGATACACAAGACAGCTTGCCTCAGAGTAAAAAATTAGCAGCTCCAGATGCTGTTGATGGCAAGGTGGAGGCCCCTTGGGCTAAAGTCACAGAGCTGGTACATGGTGGTGACCAGCTTTGCATCCAGCAAACTGACGGCCAGGCCACACTCTTTGTTACCTAACTACTCTTGTGCACTCTGCCATATTAATATCCTGTCCTTAAGTGTTAGAATGTGTTATTGAGAGTAATTATTGGTAATGATATTAATTGCTCTCATGTAAGGTACTTTGTGATTTATCAAAAAATTTAAGGCCAATTATGAAAAACATGATCTTTGTCTAAAAGCCCCCAAAATACATTTATCTGATTAACTAAACTTATATCTTTGTGGTAAAAAGGCATTCTTATGTAGCTTAAGGAGAAACTGGTATTTCTTTTAAAGGCAATTTAGCAATTTGCATTGCAATCTTAAAATTATTTATTTGATGAAGAAATTTCACTTTGGGGAATTTATGCTACAAAAATTGGCAAAATACAGGTGTGCGTGCATGTGTGTATGTCTAGAAAAAAAAGCAAGGGAGTTGCCCAAATATTTAACAATACATGAGCTTAATAAACTGGAAAGGGTGTGGAAAGTATAATATTTGGTGAGCAAAGTATAACTCACATTCACACATTTGCAAGTGTGTTGATGAAGCTTAAAAGGAAATACACTACTAGGCTGCTGGATTAGGATAGTAGGGTAAAAATGTGGTTTGTTTTCTCCTTTTCTTTTCTTCTGTTTTCTTTTCTTTAAGCAGTCTGAAAGGTAGCTATGCATTTTTTGTGGACTAAAACAATCAAAATATTTTCAGATGCATCTAAATCCTAGGAAACGGCATCTTTTTGGAAGGCTCTTTTAAAAACCTGAAATATGTGTAAACAAGCTTATGACCTAGATCTGAGCACTTTAAAGGTAAAAACAAATCTGAGAACAGAGGCTGCAATCCTCCCGTCGCATGCTCTGTGTCGATATTAGATGAGAAAATCTCCTCTCTGGCAATCTTAATGTCTCCTTCCCCCTCCATAATGACTTGATGCATAAAAATTAATCTTTTTCCTCTGCCTTGATCCCCAAGCTCCTTAGCAAAAATTCCATCTTGTTCTATAGCACCCGGTGAAGCATTTTCTCTGTGATAGTGTGACAATGGCTCTACTGAGCACAACTATTTGAGTCTGAATGCGCTGCAGCCAAAGAAGAAATCTTAAGAGGCAATTCCACCTAGAACTATTCGGCAAATGCATAAAAAAGACGCATTAACACCGTCTGAAAATTGTGCCCCTAACAAAGAACCCAAAGTAGAGCTGAGGATGGCAGAGGCAGAAAGGGAGGGAGAAGAAAAAGCAAAGTGCTGGTTGTGTAGGCCAGTTTCACGCCAAAAAACATTTAAAAAAAAACATACTTTAAACTTTCAAGAGGATAGACTATTTGTCAAGGCTAATGGAAAAAACATTCTTTAATTAGTTTACTCAAATATTAAATCTGACATCTAAAATCTCAATATTAGCAAAAATGTGATAATTGTAGCTGGAAGGCATTTTTATTGAATTATAAATTCATGTGTAACACTCTTAGCATATCTCACTCCTATTGTTATTTCTCGTCCTTTCTCGTCCAGCGTTCACACTTAACAGGAAGCCTTGGGCTCCCTTCTGAAATCTGATCTCAAGTTCACAGTCTCCAAGCTTCCTTTTCAAGTAAGCAGTTGCAGCTCAACCTTGGCTATGATGAAGGACACAAGTCGGCTCATCTGAGGGAAGTCACAACCTTGAGAGAACCTTCCAGAAGGTCCAGGGTGCCGCACGAGGACTCCCCGCATTCAATGCAGCCCTACCTCAACTCGCTTCTCAGGGTGTCTGTATGTTCTTCTTCGGCAGCCATTGTGACCCACTCAGCTGGTAACTCAGAGAGCAAGCTAACCAAGCGAATGTAGTTACTGGCTTGATGGGGCCACCGGAGCAGGGAGCAGGCATCGAGCACTGGGTGGGTTAGGCCTGCGGACAGACACACTTGTGTTCACATTATTCTCACAGCCTCCTCATTTTACAGAGAAGGGTACTGTGATTGTGAGACGTGCAGTGACCTGCCCAGCACCATGGAAGCAGTGGAAGCACCGTCAGCCAAGAAAGGCAGACTCTGCTTTGCTGGGGGAGGGGGTGGGGCTAGGGCTACCGAGTACACGCGGACACCCTGCACAAAGAGTAACGAAAGAGCACATGCCCAAAGATGGGCTGACCCGTGTGCTCTTTCCCCAAAGGCCAACATATCACTGTATATACTTACAATCAATACTGAGAAGTGAAGATTGTTTTTACTCATCAGTGGATGACCTGCTGGGGTGTAATCTCTGAGGCCTACAAAAGCCAAGCTCTTCTCACACATCTACAAGAGGTGAGGACCAGGGCAGCCTGGAGAGTAAATGTTCCCTCTCACGGGACAGAGGAATAGGTCCAGCGCTCCTGTCACTGTGGGCAATTTCAGGGCCAGCACGTACAGCCTTTGAGTTTTCAAAAGACGGTAGAAATAAGGATTTTCATATGAAGTTATGCAATCTGTTTTAGGGTTGGCAGAGGTAAAGGAAAAAAATGTGATGGTAATTTAAAAAGGGAAACAAAACTTATGTATTTAGGGGATGGGAGGTTGTGGGGTGGGTAGAGGAACAGGAAAAAATGAGAATTAAATTCTGTCGTATACTGGTACAAATTCCCAATATTGAGTGTGATCATGATGTGTATGTATATACAATGTACCAATAAAGATAAAAATGAATTAAAAAAACACTTTTACCAATTGAATGAGCTAACTAAAACAGGTCTGTGGGCTCAATTTGGTCTGGACTTTCTATTCTGCAACTTCTGGTCCACATGGACTAGCTACACTGCAGTTGAATCATCTTTAGAAGAACTCAGGCTGGCCTTTTTGGGAGGAAGACGCATAGCCAATTCCTACCACAGTCATGGAAAAAAATACCCTGTCTATGTAGCACACTTGTCATTTTTAACAGTATTATTTGATGGGGAGGGCTATTGTTATAGCTTGTATCTAGATGTCCCCCAAAACCTCATGTGCTTAAAGATGGGACTTCTTGAATGACTGGATCATGGGGGTGAGATACTGGATTAAGGGTGCATGATAACCAGCTCACTGCATTGATTGGATTAGTTTAGTTTTAGGTGAGGTTGAATGGATTTACTGAAGACAGAAGACATACTCTGGTGTAAGTGACACCAACTAATAGATTACTACTCTAAATGAAATAAAAAGGGAAAGGAAGGTTTGTTGCTTCCTGCCTACCTTTCCATGGACTGTTTCTCATCTGCCATACCCTGCCCTGGAGTGTACCAACTACAGACTAAGACCTCTACAAACTGTGAGCTAAAATAAATCTTTCTTCCTTTAACTTGTGGTTGCCTGGTACTTAGTCTCAAGAACAAGAAAATAACTAAGAAAGCCATGATAATCACAAGTTCCATATTTAAAATATCTATGAAACTCAAAACTAGTCGTCCAAGAAATAGGTAAGAAATACAGTAAAAAATGTATAGTTTATTAAAATAGAAAAAGTAGCAAAACACATACCTGTGGGTATTGAGCAAATGTTTTCCAGGAAATTTACCCTAATCACTAAGGAGAGACACATCCCAAGTTTTTCTGGTATTGGAGAAAAGTATCTTTTTCCAGAGGGACATATTTCCCACTATCATTTTTCTCTTTGACCCCTTTCCTTTATACTTCTTTATTAGCGCCTTGTTGCTCATGGTCCTGATTCAGTCATAAACAAACATCAGCTAAATTCTATTGCTAAAGCCATTGCTTGTAAACAAGGAAATTGAGAGTGAAATATAATCTAGTCTACCTCATTCATCACCAAACCATCACACTGTCCAGCAAGATGAGTGTCTCATGTGAAAACTTGCTTTAGATAGAAGCACTGGAATGCACTTTTTTTCCCTTACAAACATTTGTCTACACAGGAAAATCTTGTGATGTTCTGTTCATAAGTGGAAAGATAAGAGAGAACATTCAAGAAACCCTATGCTTTTAAATTGTTGTTAGTTTTTTTTTTTTTTTGAGACAGGGTCTTGCTTTATAGTCCAGGCTGGCCCTGAGCTCACTATGTAGCCCAGGCAAGCCTCAAACTCAGCAATCCTCCTGTCTCTGCCTCCCGAGTGCTGGGATTACAGGCGTGAGCCACCAAGCCTGGCACTGTGGTATGTGGTATTGATGGCTGGTGGGCGTGAGTCTCCATGCCCAGCATTGTATGTGGTTACCAGAATCAAACTCAGGACCTTGTGCTTGTGAGGAAGGCGCCGGAACCACTGAGCTAAATCTCTGGCCCAAATTGTTAGTTTTAAAATGAGATAGTCTTGGCCAGAGACTTAGCTCAGTGGTTCTGGAGTCTGCCTGGCAAGTGCAAGGTCCTGAGTTCGATCCCCAGTACCACAAATCACAATGCTGGATGTGGTGGCTCATGCCTGTAATCCCAGCACTTAGGAGCCAGAGACAGAAGCAGGAGGATTGCTGTGAGTTCTAGGTTTGCATGGGCTACATAGTAGTTCAGGACCAGCCTGAACTACAAAAAAGCGAGACTCTAAATAAATAAATAAATAAATGAGAGATAGCCTTCCATTTTTCCTCCAATTGAGTACTTACAATAAATTCATTCAAGGAAAAGGATACTCCTAGTAAAATAGCTCAAGTGTGTAAGTTTCTTAGCTGCCATTTGTCCTGGGGAGGCTGAGTCTTCTTGCTGGTTTACAGTAGGGGTAAAGAATCCCATGGTCTGGGGAATTTATTATCAAGTCTAAGCCTTGAATTTAAGTCTTTGATTGAGAAATCTGGCTTTTATGCTGCTGCAGCACGGTTAAAGGAGGATCAGAGGGAGGAGGAGGAGAGCAAGAAAGAGCAGCAGCAGCAGCAGCAGCAGCAGCAGCAGCGCCCTCGTGGAACTCGGAGAGAGGCGCCTTGGGTTCCGTCCTCTGTGACACTGGGCAAGGACGGCCTTTACACTGCCTCCCAGCCTGCGTTCCCGAGAAGACCGACATGAAATCTCAACCTGCATCCTATTCTTACTAGCTAGACCGACCTTAGACCGAATATGTTATGGCTTAACATATTCGAATCTCACTTTTCTTCTGTAAAAGTAAGGATGCAGGTCCAGAAAATCACAGCCACAGGTACTGTACTCCATGTATCCTTTAAGTCACGAAGCTCAGTGATAAATGTATTATACATCTCATGTCACTTATTAATAATTTATAATACAATTGAGGTGAATAATGCTAATTGTTAACAACTGACAACTGTATCGTCTTCATAGGATCATCATGATAAGTGATAGAAAATAGGGAACTACTGCTTGTCAGCTGAAAAGATCGATTCATATTAATTATAACATATGGCATAAAATTTTACAAACATCCAGAAATGTCCGTGGGTTACGAAACTCTTACCTTGCTGGTGCAGTGTTGTTATGAGAGACCAAACTGTCTTTTACTCCAGAATTACTTTAAAGCCTGGGCTTCGAGTCTCTGCTTGGGATGGTGATGATCTCAGTGCCCTGCCGGGGCGTAAGTGGAGGGTCGCAGGTCTCTTTCTAGGTCCATGTTTTGCGCAGGCAGAGTACAGACTGAACCTACGACCCCCGAAACAGAGGGAGACGACGGCGTAACAGAAAGGAGGGCTGCGGACAAACCCGCGCGCGGCTCTGACAATGAACACAGAGAGAAGCTGTTCGTTACTAATAGTGCATCAGTGTGTGCTAGTGGTGGTGCAGCCATGGTTTTAATCTAGTCCGTCAGTTACTCTTATTTATCAGAAACATTCGTATACCGGGACAATCACATCAGAAACACCACCTTCCACTTTAAAGAGCTGAGAGAATAAATCTACCCCACGCTTTCACTGACTTGGACCCCACTATGCTGGAATGTGGGCTGCTGGACTCAGGGCCTTGCTGACAGTCTCCCCCTGGCCTCACTAACCACCTCTTCGTTGATAATGCAAATGGTGGCTGCAGACAGCATCTCTGGGGGCCGTTTAAAGTGCTTAAGGGAGCAGGCGGAGCACTTCAGAAGCGGTCCTTTTATATGCAATTAGTCTGTTCATGATACATCATTCTTATCTATTCATTAAAGTGAGTCCCTGGCTTAGCGAGAGGCATTTCATGGATTTGTAGAATCCCAGGAGCTAGGATTTGGCAGGAGCCTAAAGGTCATCTTGGGTCACTGTGGTCACCGCCCTCCCCAGTGCTCACGCCGGTGACTCCTGTTTCCAGGCCTGTCTGGAGACAGGCTGCTCTTGACCTTCTTAAGCAGCTGGATAAAGATGATGAATTCAGAGTCGAGAGGACCAGGATCAAATCCAGCTCCATCCATTAGCAGGTCTCAGTTTCCCCAGGAGGACTGTGTGCACTGTACCAGCGGTGTCGGGTGGCTCATGAGATGAACAGCAGGCAGTGACTAGCGGTTGTCAAAGGTGGGAGCAGAGGTGACTGCCTAGACACGAGTGTTCCCTGGGGGACAGAAGCATCCAGCACTGGAGTATCACGTTGCCCATACAATTCTGCAAATTTACCAGTCACTGAATTCTACATACAAGGCAAGCAAGTTTTATGATACATGTTATGCTTCCATGAAGTTGTTAAAATACAAGATAAAAACTACATAGCAACATTTTTTCTAAGCTACAAAAATATCCAAATGTTTTAAACCAGTCTACATGAGACAAAAACTAATTCTGAGTGTTGCAGGAGAACATATATATGGTTAAGAAGCAAAAAGAATCTCAAAAAATCAACTGTTTTGGACTCTCAAGAAAATTAAAGAGCCAGGTGTGGGGGTGTACATCTATAATCCCAGTACTGAGGGCAAGGCAGGAGGACGGCATGTTCAAACCCAGCCTGGGAAATTTAGTGAGACCTTATCTCAAATAATAATAATAATAATAATAATAATAATAATAATAATAATAATAATAGGGCTAGGGATATAACTCAGTGTGAGGCCTTGGGTCCAATCTCTGGTGAAAAGAAAGAAAGAATGAAAGAAAGAAAGAAAGAAAGAAAGAAAGAAAGAAAGAAAGAAAGAAAGAAAGAAAGAAAGAAAGAAAGAAAGAAAGGAAGGAAGGAAGGAAGGAAGGAAGGAAGGAAGGAAGGAAGGAAGGAAGGAAGGAAGGAAGGAAGGAAGGAAGGAAGGAAGGAAGGAAGGGAGGGAAGGGAAGGAAGGAAGGAAGGAAGGAAGGAAGGAGAAGGGAAAGAACAAAAGAAAGAAGGAAAGAAAGAAAGAAAAGAAGGATCGATAGAAGGAAGGAAGAAAGAGGAGAGAAAGAGAAAAAAGAAAAGAAAAGGAAGGGGAAAGAGAAGAAAAATAAAGAATAAGTAAAAGATTTAAAAATTGTCTCAGTGAAAGATAGAAGTGAAATCATAAGGTAGACTAGTTTTTAAAAAAGAGAATAGATTCACAATCCCTTAAAAGAAATGCATGAGAATAATCTGTTTAAGATTTCAGAATTTTTTAAATTTATAAAGGTAACATGGGCATTGTCCATAAATTACATAATACTGTCTGCAGCAGAGTCATAATTAAATGCATTAATATTTCTTTAATGAAATACAGAAATATCCACACAGTATTAAATAGACTCATATCAGCTCGGGTCTGGTTTGCCCGCCCGGTGTGTTGGCTAAAGCTTCTGAAAGACTTGGGTTTGCCTGACCTGGGTCTGGGGGCTTCACAGTGCGGAGCTGTGGTCAACTCTTGCTCACTCACCAGGATGCTGTACGTCGTGAGGTGCTTCAGCTACTTCCGGCTTCCTTTTCTTTCTCTTGAGTTGAGGCCCGGGGGACGGTGCAGTGTTCCGGAGGGAGACACAGCTCAGAGATCAAGCTTGAGAGTGGACTGGAATGGCGTGTTCTGCCTGAACTTAGGCGAGTGAGACCCTGAGAGAGGTAGGTGCTCACTGGAAACTGCTGTTCAGGATCAGGTGGAGGGGAAAGTTTAACACAGGATAACACAGGTGCAAAGTGTTCCTTTAAATAAAAGCACAAAAGCAGAGGATGCAGAAGAGTGAAGATTTCAAGTTTGATTCATATCGAGTTCTGTATCATTTAGTTGGTTTGTTTACTTCAGACTTATTTGCACAAGTTTATGGCATCCTGCACATAACTTGTCTCCTGATCTTCTTTATCTCTGATGCACTATCTCTCTGCCTTGGGTTCAACAAGGAGGTGGCAGTCTGGCGACCGGGCTGTGAAGCTGGCTTTGCTGGGCAGACCACAGTATCCACCCCACACCTCAGCACAGCCCTGTTCCTCTGGTCTCTGAGCCCAGGGCCTCGTCAATTAGAGATTTCTCTCCGTTCTCCGGGGAGCTGCTCCCCAACTCATGTTGAATAGTTGAATGGATGAAAGGACAAATACATTGAATGTCACAAATAGCTTGATAGTTTGCATCTTCGGAAAGGAAAACCTTTCCCTAGGGGGAGCCGTGTCACAGGAAGGTGCTTGCCTGCGCTGTCCTCGTGTACCCCAAACGATGTGGGTTTTTCCAGGGATCTGGCTTCTTTGTGGAGATGAACAGGGTGGTATGCATGCTGTATCCTAAAAATGAATGCAGCATCTTAAGACTGATTCTCATTCTGGGAATCACTAAGCAAAAAAAGACTGGGGAGAGGGTGCATTTCTATCTTCAGGGTGCTCTCCATTCACCCAGGTACCAGGCAAGGCAGAACCCAAAGTTCCACGGGGCAGGTACTTGGGGACAGGACCAGGATGGGCCACAGGGATTGTGCTGATGTTGAATCTGGACCACAAGGAAACCGTCGTGTTCACTTGCTGAGACTCCAGAGGGGCTGATGGGGCCTCACCAGCCAACGTGTGGTTGGTCGCTTTGGAGAAATACAACGTCCTCCAAGTGCCTGTCACAGACCTGTCGTTATCCAAAGTGTCGGCCTTTTCCTTCACTTATCACGATGCCTCCTACGTACACACACACACACACACACACACACACACACACACGCCACCAAACCTCTGCACCTCAGTTCATCTTGCTTTGACTCTGAGATCTTTAACAAAAACCCATTAGGTAAATTATTAAATCACACAACTGTGAACAATGACAGATTCTTTCAAAAAGTTACTCTGCAGTCATAGAAAATGACAGAGCAGAATAATGACATGGAAAAATATTTTTAAGCAAAACAGGATATACATTATGATCTTTTTTTTATAAACAATATGCTTTTATATAGGGAAGGATATACCCTGATGTAACTGTTTGTATTATCTTTGGTTTGTAGAACTCTTAGTTCTTTTTGTCTACCTGTATTGTTTCAATTTTCTGTAATAAAGATGAATTACCTTGGTAATAAAGACTTTCTTTTTTTTTAATAAGTTCAAGCAACTCCAAGTCAGCCCACTCACTGACTTCTCAGGTTACGAGTGCAGAGCTTGGCCTGGCCAGCCTCCTTCAGCTCTGCCTGGCAGCTGCGTGATTGTATTTCCTGTAAACACACAGCGTCTTTACCCATGAATTCCAAGAGGCCTCAGCTCCTATGCGAGAGTCCACTGAAAAGTCCATCAGTCTTAGAACCCACTGTCTGCCGCCAGAGTCCAGCCCGGTGACATCGATGACTGTACCCCAGGAGAGTTCTGAAGCCGGGTAGAAATGCTCCATTGTATTTTACAAGGCAGATGTGGATCTATTTCCCTAAGAGCACAGGGGCCTAGTAATCATTCTTTGTAATGTACATATTTGCCCCTGCGTATGTATTTACACTTAGCAAATTGTGAATTCACAGAGGCTATTAATACCGGTGTGATCTATGCAAAGCACTGAAGCCAGGTTCAGGAGAAGCCAACAGATTGAGCGCGAAAGAGCTATTCTACCATCCTGGGCAGTTTGTTCAGGGTCACTGAGCTGCATGCGGCTCCATTCACTCCTCCACATGGGGCCGCCGTTTGGCTTGCTGGTGCCAGCAAAGACTTTCACAGCACACAGGGCTGAGTCCGAATCCCAGCCATGCCCCTTGATGGTTGGGCAACCCGAGACAAATTCTTAACTTGGTGAGTCTTGGCTTTCCTCTGTGCCCGTTGGAGAGTAACATCTTCCTCATGGGGTATTATGCCTGGCACAGCAGAACTCTTGTGCAAATGACAGAGACCACCTCGAGAATTGCAGCTTTCATGGGGACAGAGTAAAGGACTGGGCTGCGTTCCCCCCCCCCCCGTGAAGTTCTGCAACAGAAGCGTCCAGATGACACATCGCTGAGTATCGGGAACCAGGTCTAGGGCCTCCCTATTGTACACCAGCCATGACAGCATCCTGCGCGTTTCCGGGGTTTTTCTTGACAAGGAGGCCGCTGTCCAGGAATGCAACTTCTGAACGTTGGCAACATTAGATTAAGCTCTCCCTAAAATATATTCACCGATAGTTACACGATTCTGATGGGCAGAGCATACTGACTCGTACGGAACCGCTTGCTGGTTTTACCCTATTACTTCACACCCCACCACTGGGGAAAGGGAGCTGTAGAGTCTGGGCCCTGCCTGCCCCGGGCTCTGTCCTAACTGTGGTGACAAGGGCCCCTCATCACCGGGGGGCTACGGAGAAATCAGGGCTGTGGGATCCTCTCCCTCTCTGGCGGATGAGCCAATCGGGAAAAATAAAGAGGCACAGCGGAGAGCAGCTCTCAGGTGTTTAATTGACTCTGGGTGGGGGGCGGAGAGAAAGAGCGTGATAGGAACTGCGTGCTAAATAAAAATCAACAAGGATCAGAGTGAAAGTTTGCTAGAGGAAGCCAGGTGCAGGGGCACTGAGTGAAGGTCCTTTCCAGAGACCCTGAGGGATCTTTCCATAGAACCCGGGCATCGAGAAGGCCCAGGGAGCTGGGGAACTGACCTCTAGATGAGAAAGGCCAGCGGCACACACACACACACACGCACACACACACATGCACACGCACACGTGCGCACACACACTCTTCATATGCACACATGGGGACACGCCCACACACAGAGGGAGGAAAAGACTGTCTATCCCTACAGACTGGCTCAACAGAATAAGCCTTATTTAACCCCTGTTGGCTTAATGGGGTCTTTATTTTTAAACGAAGCACTTTGAGACAGCCTGCAGATCTGCGAGCTGAATGTGTTAAAGGCTGGAGAAATCTACAGCAGACACTAGGTGAATCCTTACTCTCATTTCCTGCCTATTCCCTCAGCCGCTGCTTTGAAAGCCTGGTGGAAGAGGCATACCTCTCTCTCCACCCCCATTCTGCAGACCTCAGCCAGCCCGGGAACAAATATAAAACTTTAACAGCATCTCAAGGGTGTTTCCCTTCGCTTCTTACCAACTGCTGACAATCAATGTAAAAGTAATCCTAGTTTTTATTTGAAGCTATCTTGGCTTTAAAAGAACCTTCCAAAAAATGATTGATGCGATGAATTAAACCCATAGGTAACCCCTGAAATCTGCTTTGAATAGCAACAAATTCCTAACAATATCTTCAACGCCTGCAGCAACGAAATCTAATCTCTGAACTCCTAAAGGTCAAGATTTGCTGTCTGGTAGCACGGCTCAAGAGTAAATGCTCCCTAATGCTGTGCTAGGCGATTGCTCTGCACTCCAGACAATGTCAATTTTGTCCAAGTAGCTGCAGATGTGTCTAGCATTAAGTCAGAACGGTGTCAAGGGCCCTTCTTGAACACCGGCTGCTTCTCGGAGAAACTGGTCCTAAAGCCCTAGTCTATTACAGCCCGTACCCAAAAGACAGACATTTAAGGCTTAAAGGAGGATGGAGAATAAAGCTGCATTAGATTTTTTAATGTTTCTGGGTCAGGAAACCCAGGGGAAGAAATTCTCCGGTGATCCGAATGTCCTTCCCTCTGTCCTCCCCACCCACAGCCCTTTGGATTTCTGATTAAGGTGCTACCGCAATCTATGAAGTCCTGCCCGTGAGCTGCTTTTCTGATAAACCATTCATCACTGCTCTGCCCTATTCTGGCTATGGAAAAGCTATAACAGACTAATGAACCCATTAAATTAAGAAATGTGTATGTTACAGGAAGTAATGCGCCCAAGGAAGGCGGGGTGGGGGTGGGGAGCAGAGCGAGTACTCAGTGTAATGAAGTCTCTGACCGAGTCGGTCCCTCTGCCCCAGAGTGCAAGAAAGACATCCCCGAACCCAGCGGAACCCCTCCGTGGTTTAAACCTATTTTTAAAAAAACAGGGACACGTAACTGGTTCGCGTTTGTACTCAAGTTAGTCTGGATGAGAGCTTCGGGGTGGGGGTTGAAACTGGAAAAATCTTGAAGGGGAACCTTGCTTTTACAATCGGGAGAACCGAATGCCAAGTGACAGTCTGACATTTTACGGAGAAAACCCACTCCTCGGGCCCCCACCCCCTGGCACCACCACCGCCTCTCCTGGGGAGTGACTGATTTTGCGTCCTTCGTGCCCTTCGCGCACCTGTGTCACCTTCAGGTAAGCAGATCTCGGCCCGAGGCGCTTGGCGTGAGTTTCCGGAAACATGGCCGCGGCCGGTAGAGGAAATGGCTCCTCATCCAGGGCGGTCTGACCGCCCTCCCTTGTCCAACAAAGGACACCTTTCTCTTTGGAAGTTCATCTTCTGTCTTCACTTGGCAGCATCTGCAGCCCAGGAGGGACGGACATGCCACAGAGTCTCCCGACCTTTCCTGAGCTCCCCTCTCCTTGGCAGCAGGTGGGTCACAAGCGGCGGAGGGTACCTTCGAGTCACCCTGGACCGTTTTGGTCAGAGCTCTAATGTACTCCATAGACGCGATGTCGTTTGTTCTGTGAAATCGACAAAGGGCACGACCCTGGTCTCTCTGCAGCGGGACATAGGATGTCATCGAAAGCCCAGGCTTTGATGTTTTCTGCTCCACCCTCTGGTTGGCACCGTGCTTTGGGCCCCTTTTTCCTGCCAACACCTGGCACCGGATGGTAGGTTTCGCCTGGGAGGGATGCGGAGTTCAACCAGGATCGCGGGAACAATTAGAAGGCATTAGCAAATGTAGGAACGGTGGTAAGCCCGAGACAGTAACTATTCAGCCTGACCAAATACTCCTACACAGAAATGCTAACTTGTATTTCTGGGTCAGCTGCTTTATTTTATTTATTTATTTATTTATTTTTGAGACAGGGTCTCGCTTTGTAGTCCAGGCTGGCCGTGAGCTCACTATGTAGCCCAGGCAAGCCTCGAACTCAGCAATCCTCCTGCCTCTGCCTCCTGAGTGCTGGGGTAACAGGCGTGAGCCACCACGCCCGGCACTGTGGTATGTGGTATTGATGGCTGGTGGGCGTGAGTCTCCATGCCCAGCATTCTATGTGGTTACTGGGATCGAACTCAGGGCCTTGCGCTTGCGAGGCAGGCGCCGGAACCACTGAGCTAAACCTCTGGCCCTGCTTTATTTTTTTTTTGAGGAAGGAAATTGAGACCCATTCCTGTGGGTGAAATCTCCGTGGTTCAGCCCCACGGTACTTGGCCACCTAACTGCAGCAGCCCTTGTGATACTAGGTGTGACGTGTGTTGGAAACGTGTTTAGAGCTCAGCTGGGGAAGCACCTGGTCAGGGGGAGAGGGAGTGTGGGCGCAAAGGCAGCCGGAGACGGGCCAGCGGCTAACCCATGGGTCCCTTGGAGGAAAACCCCACCTGCATGATGCTGGCCAGCAGGCAGAGCGGATCCCAGCAGGGTGGGGGAGGGGCAGTCAGTGCCCAGAGGGGTCTACAGTCAGGAGGTGTGAAGAGGTGACAGACAGCCCACTCCCACCCTCACCCCGGCCAGCTCTGGTGGCAATGTGCCCGGTAGCCTTCAGAGCAGCCCCGCCTGGTACTTTAACCGTGTTTACAGTGATTCCATGGGACGCTTCGGAATTTACACCGCCGATTCCAAAATCATCATGCAGGGACATGACCCTGGGACAGTTTAAAATACAGGTTCCAAAGTGAAAGACTCGGTGTCGGTATTGAAGGAAAACTCAGCAACAACATGCAGAGGGCTGCATCTGCCTCTGCGCCATACTTGGCCCTTAATATCCAAATATTAGGCTTCTCCAAGTCTTGTTTGCACTACGTGGAAATCCGCTGAAGTGGCCGCCGTGTGGTGCCACTCACACTCCCCTTCAGGACCCGGCAATCTACCTTCCCAGCTGCCGCGGGGGCTGCCTGCTGCTGGCACACAGCTGAGTCCTCTCCAGACCGCGTCCGCCACCAAGGTGCTCCTCGGGGCGGCCTCGTTCAGCGGTGGCCAGAGCAGGGCGTGAAGTTCCCGCCTCCGCTGTCTTGACAGGGCCGACGCTGAAGGGCCATCCACGTTCCGGAGCTCCGTGAGGTCCCCGCGCAGCCGCTCGGCCTCCTGCTCTGCTTCCTCCCCTCCCCGTCCTGCGCGCCTGTTTCCTGGGAAACTCGGCTACCGGGGGCACCGAGTGCAAGTACAGGAGTATGATACGGTATCGAAGATGCTGCACGGCGAGTTCCGAGTGACATTTACATGGAGAGAGGGGAAGGAAGCAAGGAAGAAGTTTAAGGAGAAACCATTTCTACTTGCCGATAGTGTTTGTCTTTACCTTGCATGCCTCCCTGTCCACATGGGAGTCCTGAGCACATGTCTTGATCCCATTATGAGGCCCAAAGGGCAAGGGCCTCTTGCCTGCTCTTCTGGAGGGGGCGTAAGGCAAGACGCCCCGACCTCGCCCCGTCTGGTCCTCCCTAGGTCTCTGCAGTGATTACTCCAGGAAAAGGGCGCCTGACCAGGGCAGAGTGAATTAGCACCGTTCTGTGAGATCAGATAGGCCCTGGGGTGGGTACTGCTGCCCGCCTCACCTTCCCCACAGCAGACGGGAGGAAGGTCAAAGCAGAGGTTAGAAACGAGGAGACAGACAGTAACACAGTCTGTGTCTTTGGCCCAACTGTGCTCCAAGTCAGAACCGAAGGTGGACCTCGCTGTTTGTGCGGGTGGCTTGGGGTCGAGAAAGTAGCCGAGGGGGGCTGATCAGGTTGGCCACACCCCATCACTCCGAATCACAGGAGGGCAGATTCAGCGGCAAGGAAAAGTGCTACGAAAAGTCTCCCCCAGGACCCCTGGAGGGGCTCTCACGGTTTCCTCTTTGGTACACGTGTCTGTAACGGTGAAGGAAAGTGGCAGAGAAGCACCTTTTCTCTCCTGGCTTCCCCTCCTCTAAGAGGGCGCCCTTGTGGGCTGGTGCTGAAGTGGCCATGAGGGTCTCGGGGACCCAGGGCTGGGCAGCCGTGTTGGGCACTCATTTAAGTCGGGTTCTGGGGCTCAGATTCATGTCGCTCGGGATCCTGTCCACTCAGAGTGACAGTGTCCTCCGCCCCCTCGGAGTAAAACACGGTATTAGCATAGCTTACGCCCCACTTAAGGACTTCTTAAAAAATGGCTGATGCATGTCATCATTTAAAAAAAATATTTAAAGTGGGTGTGGTGGACACTGTAATCACAGCACTCTGGGAGACTGGGCAGAGCGCTGTGAGTTCAAGCTCAGCCTGAGCAGTTTAGTGACTGAGACCCTGTTTCAAAACCTAAAAAAGTCTGGGGATATAGTTCGGTGTAAAGGTCCCAATTCCATCTCCAGTCCCAAAAGGCAACAAAAACAACAAAAAGATGATATTTAAGATCAGCTGTTGGACAAGAAAAGCTGCACGTCTCTGTAGTCTTACAGGTCTTCAGTGAAAGATGTTACGTGGGAGTCTCTCCAAATTTAAGATAATCCTAAACATAAACATGACATTATCAATAAGAAATTACAAAGCTGAAAAGAAAAGATTGTATGAATGGCCAAGAGGTAAAATTCTAGCTGTCAACCATGTTAGGAGGAAAGAATGAGCTCTCTTGGAGGTTTATCTGCAGAAAATCTTATAAAATTGTCACCCAAGAATGCAGTTAGTGGGCCGGAGATTTAGCTCAGTGGTTCCGGTGCCTGCCTTGCAAGCACAAGGCCCTGAGTTCGATCCTGGTAACCATATACAATGCTGGGCGTGATGACTCACACCCACCAGCAATCATCAATACCACATACCACAGTACCAGGTGTGGTGGCTCACGCCTGTAATCCCAGCACTCAGAAGGCAGAGGCAGGAGGATTGCTGAGTTCAAAGCTTGCCTAGGCTACATAGTGAGCTCAGAGCCAGCCTGAACTATAAAGCAAGACCCTGTCTCAAAAAAAAAAAAAAAAAAAAAAAGAATGCAGTTAGTGCTTGCAGCCAGGAAATAGAAAAGGGAACGGATTGCAGAAATATGACAAGCCTGTAATTAATGAATGCTCTTCGTGAGTGTTATTTTTCCAGATTCTGTGATGCTTGTGGCATTTGTTGGGATGAACATCTATCATGTATTTTGATATCTACTGTCACTCTGAATAAATGTACCCATTCGTGCCTAATTTTGTACGTGTCATTTTGTGACTTTTGGTAAGGCTCTTGCCTCTTTCCTTCTGTCTACCCCAAACTGTATAGCTGCTTCTGGGGTTAGACCTTCTCCCAGGTAAGGGGCAGATGTCAGTGGAAAGAGGCCTTGAACTAGTCCTTCTGGCCATAGCCAGCGGCCCCGGCAGAGGCAAAGTAATTGTTATCTTCACTCACAACCAGGTGACGGGACTTTGTACGAACTGAAGGGACTTAGCACTCCCCAAGCTTCTCTTTACCTGCCTGCCGAAAGCTACCTGTGCTTTCCAGGAGTTAGAGAATGCTGTTTTTCTGCAATTCAGCCGAAAGTGCCGATGTTGGGCCTAGTGAAACCTCTGATGTAAATAAGTTTCATTTCTCCCTGGTTATCAGGTATGTGGGGAGGAGGGGACCTGGGGAACACAGGATGTGGAGGAGGGGGAGGAGAGGGCGAAGAGAGAGGGGTGCGACAGAGGACACGGGAAAGCCTGCGCACAGAGGAGACGCCCTCCTCACAGCCCGATCTTCTGGTCGGGACTGTGACACCACGCGGTTTCTGGGGTGTTTCTGAGCAGAGCCCCACGTCCTCGGTAGAAGGTGCCATCCTGGGCACTTGTTAATCAGGGGGCACTGTGCCGACGCCACTTCCGGCGGGAGGCCAGTAGTCAGGGAGCAGGAGGGAGGGAGAGCGAGCAGGCTGTCCTCGCTCGGAGGAGAGAGCGGCTAGCCACGGCTGAAAGGGAAATCGCGTCGTGACGGGAAAGGGCCTCTGTGTTAACAAGAGCAAGGAAAGCAACTTCCTTACTGGGGCATCCCGAGAGTTAGTTTAGCGAAAAGTAGATACTTCCTTCAAGGTGCTCTAGGCTTCTTGTGCTCAGGATTTCCTTGGAGTGACAGAAATAACGCCGCCGGCCTGAGAGCTGACGCCGGCGTTTATTTACGTGAGTTGCTTCTGCGGGTTACTGCACGGAGGGAGAGAGGCGGGGCTCTGAAGGTCAGCGAGCCGCCGTGGGTACACACGCAGGCATTATGGGGCCAGCAGGGACGGCGGACTCGCTGGCTGGCTTTTGGCCCCAGACGGGGAGAGAACGGGCTGGAAGGGCGTGGCGGCCCGAGGCTCTGAGCAGGAGCCGGGCCGTGCGCTGGTCTAGGGGTCGAGCACGGCGCAGAGTTGGGGAGAGGACGTCCTGGCGCTGGCCCAGACCTTATGGCACTGCAGGGGTTGGTGCCAGCGCAACACTCACAAGGGGTCGGAACGGTGGGACAGGACCAGGGAGAGCTCTCGAGGGGACCACGGCTGAGGGACACGGAGCTGGCCTCATTCCCAGGGACCCAGTCCTTGTCGACATCTTCCCATCCCCGAGGACAGGAAGAGAAGCCGGAGCCCAGAACTGACTGCCTGAGCGGAGCCTTCCGGTGACAGGGCCCCCGGTAAGAGGGCAGCTGGGCCGGCTTGTCCCGGCAGCCACAGGGAGGCCACAGCCCAGCGCTACAGCCACACGCAAGGATGAAAATGCTATGACGCCACCTAATGTTCGGGTCAATTAATACACATGAAAAGGGGAGGAGCAGGACTCTTGCGGCCTAACTATGAAGAGAGAATCCCGAGAGATAAACCTTCAGGGAGCGTCTTAGGAGGCACGAGTGGAACGAGTGGCATTACAGAAAAGAGCCTCAAGACCTACGTAGCCCCTTCCATGACAGGGCACAGGGAGAGCTAGAGAAATGGACCCTCACCAAACAGCTAACTGCTGGTGCCCTGACTGTGAAAGGCTCAGCCTCTAGGATTATGAACCATGAATTTCTAATCTTTACAAGTCACTTGATGTACGGTATCGGGTTGCAGCCGCTGGACTAGACTCAGACAGGAAGTTCTGGCTCTTCTCTTCGAACATCTAAAGGAGAATGACCGTCATCCACACCCAAGGGAAAGAGGTTCTGGTGTCTCAGATCCTGTCCGGGGACGGGACGGGCCGGGCCTGGGGGACGGGACGGGCCGGGCCTGGGGACCCTCCTGCCGCTGTGCTCTCAGGGCTCCCGGAGAGGAGCCGGGAAGCCTGGAGCGGCGGGCAGTGTGGCACACCCATCCACGCACACACCCTCTCCAGGCCAGAGACAGGCC
The DNA here is from genome assembly GCA_004025085.1 of Thryonomys swinderianus. NCBI lineage: Eukaryota > Metazoa > Chordata > Mammalia > Rodentia > Thryonomyidae > Thryonomys > Thryonomys swinderianus. Next base: position 6,641 of record PVIC010001787.1, on the reverse strand, counting down.
CGAGACACACCCACAAGGGTGGGAGGAAAAAAAGGCAGGACACACAGCCCCAGGAAGAAAGCCTCGGTGCTAGGCCCTCAGAGATACCACAGCCGGCAAGGCGGGGAAGGGCTTGGGCGCCTGCGTTTTCTCTGGAATCCAGGCGCCTCTGGGTAAGAACCTCTGTAAGAAACGGGAGAGAAAGCCCGAGCTCACAGCTGCATAATGGACGGATCTCCACCTGCCGGCTCTTCCGCAGCGCAACCCCGATGCCTCTCTGTCAATGTCAGTGTCTTCCAGGTGGAGGCGAGGAAAGGGGGCGGCGGCGTGTGATATGTGCCCGGGGACCCCTGCCTTCGAAAAGTACTTGAACCCTTTTGCCTATTCTTGCGTCCATGGGGCAGAGAGGACAAAGGGGTTTACTTGGCTCTGAACAAAGCCCTCAGGCTCCCTGAGAGAGCTGGGCAGGTTTCCCTCTCTGTGCTAAGTGTTACAGAGGCAGCTTTGTAACAAGCTGCGTGGAAGGTGAGTGTCAGATTCTTTTTTTTTGAGACAGGGTCTCGCTTTGTAGTTCAGGCTGGCTCTGAGCTCACTGTGTAGCCCAGGCAAGCCTTGAACTCAGCAATCCTCCTGTCTCTGCCTCTCGAGTGCTGGGATGACAGGCGTGAGCCACCACGCCCAGCACTGTGGTATGCGGTATTGATTGTTGGTGGGCGTGAGTCTCCACGCCCAACACTGTATGTGGTCACCGGGGATTGAACTCAGGACCTTGTGCTTGCGAGGCAGGTGCCGGAACCACTGAGCTAACCCTCCGGCCCAAGTGACAGATTTATTTTAATGAAACTGAGCTCCTTCCCTTGCTTTACAACCATTTTAGGATTCCTCTGTGTAGAGAAAAAAAAAAAAAAAGGCAAGAAAAGTCACTGTAGAGAGTTTGAGTTCTAAATCTGTCACATAAGGGTGAAATACAGTGAAGTTTCATTTGCCCAAACAGTACAATCCACCAAAACGGTTCCCCTTAGCGACATTCTCACTCACACGCTCTGCTTTTGAAGTACTTTTCCTTGTGGTATCACGGATGACCACTTTACCAGGAGACCAGAGTTCTAGAAAAGAGAAGCCACTTCCGCCTCATGCTCTAAAACCTGCCTCTGCTCTTGTCTAAGTCCTTGTTTTTAGATGGTTTGGGTTTCTCTTCTGGGGTAATTTTGAACAAGCCACTGGAAGGGGTCACTTTTCTACTTTAGAAGAGTGCTCCCAGATCCAGGATATGCCTTTGAACCAAGATAGGCCAATTTAGGAATTCCAAGTTCAGACAAGAGGGATTTGGTGGGCAAGAAGTCCCACCAAGGGATTATGGGTGGTGGGGTCCACAAGATCCTCCCGGGACGATCAAGGAGGCCTCTTTTTATGGTCTGTCTTACTGACATTAGTTCAGGTGGTTTTCTCCTTATGGGCACATGATCTTGGTCTGATATTCTGCCCTAGACAATCATGGCCCAAGGAACTGGGCCTGGGCCTACCGTGTCTCAGAATATAGATTTTACTCACAGTGTGCTATGCATATATAAAGCTACTCTTAAAGATAGAAAACATGAAGAAGAAATTATTGAAGAGCTAATTCAGCACAAACACAGTCACCAAGTATAAAAAAAGTACCACAAGTAGGATCAACAATATGTTTTGTGTCAAAAACTTTCAGTAATCACTCAGTCAAAACCCATACAGTACTAATCTGAGCTTTGAGCCTGGCCTTCTGCCTCAGTTTCTCTGCGTTATATTCCACTCTGCTAATATTACCCTTGTTGGGTCTTGGACCTAAGCCAACTCATCAGGGGCCTGAGGCTTCCTGAAGATCATGGTCTCTCCTTTTCTATAGATGCATCCTTCAACTGTAAGCCACGGTCTTACCATTCATTCAACAGATAATTATTTCACATCGACTAGGTGGCAGGCTCATCCGGAACTAAGGGTACAGAAAAGCAAAGGACAGATACTGTGCTTTCCTGAGTTTTCCAGGAAGCAGAAGAAACCTACCTTTCATTGAACAATCACAGCACCGCGCCAAGGGCAGCATTACAATGTGTCCAGGACAGGGAGCTAACAGAAAGGGTGTGACTGGTGGACAAGAGAGGGAGGCAGCAGAGGCCTCCTAGGAAAAGCTGGCTTTGGAAGGCCAAATAGGAGTCTGGCAGGAAGAGAGTGTGAGGATAAAAAGAGGGGAAGAAGACCATTTGAGAAAGGGACAGTGGGGGTTGCCCAGGACCACAAAACAACCCTTTCAACCTCTGGTGCGTCCTCGATAACTCATCATCTAGCTTCCTCTGGCCAACATAGCCCCATTTGGCAAAACAAGCCCCTGGACAGCAGCTTTCACCTCCGTGGACTTGGAATTTTGGAGCCTCCAGCAAATTCCGCCTTTCCAGAGGTTCTGTCCGTGGTGCTGATCCATTTCTCCTTTCCTGATCTTGTGGTTGAGGTTCCCAATTCACCTGAGTCACGACCTTGAGAATGTCAGTGAAATCCTTCTTGGCTGGAGAAAAGTCCAGGCGTAAACCGATCCTTGGAGGATGACATTTCAAAAGAACAAAGAATTTAAGGAGGGGGTGGAAAGGTAAACCCACTTTGAGCACTGTGAGGATGTGGAATACGCCTCATTGAGCAAGGTGAGGAGAAACCCAGAAGGATACTTACATCAGAAAGGACACGATTTCAAGCAGAAAGTGCCAGGAAGCCTTGTCACATAAAGGCACTCACCCCCCAAGAGTGAGACCTTCTCCCACCTGGGCCAGAGTTGAGTGACATTCTAAAGCTCCAATTTGTCCTAAGTGAGCCAATGTGCAGAACTAACGAGGTCATCAATTTTTCTTCCAGCTAATGAACTCGTCAGCTAGGGTGTGATGTGGGCTGATGATGAGATGGGCAACCAAACCTGATTAAATAGTTTCATCTTCATCAAAGAATCAGACCCAGAGCTGAAGCCCCATTATTCACCGATAGAGGATAATCACACAGAAGGAGCTGCCGTCCGGGCCACTCGTCCTCACCCAACCGCTCCTACTGCCCCCAGGTAGAAAGAGGGTGTTGGACACAGAAACAAGCACTCATTATGCAACTATTTATGGACAGCCAGCTTCATGACAGGTGTGAGCGAGAATTTTAAAACTGGAGATAAACAGGATCTTGCCATTACCTTTGAGCAGTTGTCTTAGTCACTTTTTGTGGCATTGAGACACAATACCCAACACTGCCAACTTAAGGGAGGAGAGGTTTATCCTGGCTCATGTTTAAGTCCACAGTTGGCTAGCTCCAAAGAAGAGGAGCGTGGCACAGCAGCATGGCAGAGGACAGCTGCCCATGTCACAGTTTCCAGGGAAAAGAGAGTCCAAGGAGGAGCTGGGAAGGCAGAGACACCTTTGCCAGGTCAAAGCCACAGTGACCCACTTCCTCCAGCCAGGTCCCGCCTGCTCAGATCAAGTCAGCTTTACCACCCCACCTATGAGTACAGCATGAGGCCTTTGCAAGGCATCTGGACAGAAGTCACAACGGTACTTTATGGTTAAGCTGGCACGGAAGAACAACTCTGTGAAATGCACGACAGAAGATGTTCTCCCCGTATGCTGAACAAAGTGCTTTTAGCACAGAGGGCAAAATGAAAGTGGAGAGAGCCAAACAAGCCTTCTCACAGGTGGCCATCCTAAAGCTGGACTTTACAGAGGAGTAGAATTTCCTTATAGAAGAGAGATGAAAACTGGAAGAATGGAGCAGGCAGAGGGAAGAGCTTGAGTAAGAGCAAGATGGTATGAAAACATCCGGTTTGTTTGGAGAACTAGTTCTTTCTTACCCAGCCTCACAGATTACAAACCACCTCGAGCCATTCAGATGGGTTTACAAACACAAGTCGGTCCTCTTCAAAAACCCACATGAGGGCCAGAGATTTAGCTCGGTGGTTCTGGTGACTGCCTCGCAAGGGCAAGGTCCCTGGTTCAATCCCTGGTAACTGCATACAACAATACTGGGCATAGTGGCTCACACCCACCAGCAATTAGTATCACATACCACAAATACTGGGCTTGGTGGCTCAAACCAGTAATTCCAGCGCTCGGGAGGCAGAGGCAGGAGGATTGCTGAGCTCGAGGCTTGCCTGGGCTACATAGGGAACTCAGGGCCAGCCTGAACTACAAAGTGGGACCCTGTCTCAAAACAAAAGAAAACAAACAAACAAAAAAACATACATGAGATCAGTCATTCCCAGACTTCTTGGTGTTCTGATCTTGATGCTGGATGGATTTCATGACAACATTTCACTCATAGCCTCCAAATTGTACATTATTTCCTTTAGAATTTTGTTTTAGTAAAAATTAATTTTATTTTGAGAATTTTTAGGATCCCTTTCCCCCCTGTGAGAACCTCTGGAGTTCTACAAGACTAGAGGTTTACTTTAAGTTGGAGTTTAGAAAAGCTATGCAATCAAAGAGAGATAGTGCTACCTTGGTCAAACAGTAGAGCCTAACCTTTCATTGTACAGGCCCATCATTGGTTGGGAATGAATGTGCTCTTAGCTGGAGGACAGTCCAGGTAAAGCAAAGCTGCTGTAATGAAGAGGCCCAGGACACAAGAAGTAGAAGAGCACAGATGTTTACTTTCCTCATCTTCAGGAGCTGTGAGAGGACCAAGATGCCTTCGTGTCGGGCTCTCGTCTCTAAGGCATGATTGTTACCTGAGCACTTGGTGCTGGGTCCTGGGAAGAATGGGAAAGGCACGTGCAGGGGACACAGGCCTCACAGGCCAAGTGACGGGCATCGCTTGGCTCACACCCCATCAGCAAATGCTCATGCGTGACCTTGTGGGGCAGCCAGACAGCCGCGAGGAGCTGGCAGCTGACGCTCATTCTCTGAGAAAGGAGGGAGGGGCCACCCCCAGACGGCAGCTGCTGGTCACACGCTGATCTCTGACATCTGTGCCCCCCACTGGCTCTCTCCAAGTCCCGCCGGGATGCCCTCAAGACCCGGATACATTCTCAGCCCCACATCCCCACCCACTCGTGAAGTAACCGTCACAGCACGGAAAAGCACACAGAAGTCATCGCCAGAGCAAGGAATAATCCTCGTGGGGGGAAAAGGAAAAGACCAGGAGGAAAATTGTCGGATGGGATCCTGGATTTTCCACCAAGAAAAACTCTTCTCCTTAAGCAGCCCAAATTCATCCTCAAACGAGTCTGTCCCATTTTATCTTCTGTGACGTGGGACAGGGGACCTTGTGACCTGGGGGTGGCCCAGCACGGGGACCGCAGCTGCTCCCTGCTGGCTCCGGTTTGGGAACTGAGTCTGCTTTCAGCCAGTCAAGCAGCTTGACAGGCCAAGCTCATGAGTTCACGGCTCCTTTGATAACCCTTAAAACTTAGAAATTAATGAACCTAGTTGCTTCGATTTAGTTACATGTGCTGGTGACCATGTCCTGTTTTTTCCATCCTGCTGATCTCTTCATGTCTGTCTGTCTGTCTGTCTGTCTCGCTCACCCTCATTTAAGAGTAGCTGCCCTAGTGACAGTAGAACACAGCAAACAGGTAAACGGCAAACTTTGCCAAAGTCTTGGAGGCACTAAAACTGTCTTTTGACACTTTTCTCTGATTTCTGAGGCTTCCCCTTTCTGGTTATTCTAATTCCATTCTTGCTGAGCCCTTCCCGAAAGCCGTCTCTTTCATGGGATACGTCACAAAAGTGAAGAGAGCACACACCCCCCCATCCTGACTCTGCAACTGCTCCTCAGGAGCTCAGGGGTTGGAGGATCCGCCTTCACACTGTCAAGGAGGCCAGTGCCTGAAATACCCTACTGTGGTACAACAAGCTCCCCCAGATTTGAAGCCTGGGCACCGGCTTCCTCTTTACCTGCTGTCTGACAGCTAAGCTTTGTCTGTGTGTTTGGGGTTTGGGTCTGGGACCTCTTTACAGACTCCTGTGTCAGTTAGGGTTATACTGAAAGCCTGAAAGAGGCAGTGGATTCAGAAGTACGGGCCTTCGCCTCCCTTTCCTTACCAGTCCTGGGAAGAGCGATTCACCTTGGCTGGGGACGTGCCCTCCGGGATTGTGAGGACCCGTTCCTTCTGAGGATCCATCTCTGCCATCCTCCAGGACTCGGGCATCTCTGCCTGTGGGAAGATGGGCTCATTGAGCAGGCTTGAAGGCGGAGGAGAGATGCATTTAGGGGGAGTTTTCCTAATGAGTGTCTCAGGCCCGACAGGGAGTAGCACATGTCTGCCCTGCTTACACTCAGGACACAAAGGCTGTCACGTGGCCAAACCTGACTGCAAGGGATGGTGGGAAACTCAGAGTGACTGTGACACCACAGAGGAGGGAAGGTGGGTTGTGGCGGACAGCTGCCATTTGTAAAAGGTCTAATTCATGGACTGTTTGTATTGTCAATCATATCGCGGTCTAGAAAATTTGGACTAAGCATGAAATCTTTTTGTTCTGCTCACCACTGTAACTTTAAGTACCATTAATACAGCACCACGCAGTAATCCCTAAATAAATGGCAGGTGATTACAATGGAGTTATAATAAAAAACAATAGCCTCTCACTACCCAAAACAATAACCAATAAGTACATCTGTGCCTTCACGAGAAAGACCTGGGGATTAACTGAAAAAAAAAAAAAAAAAAA